>CAUYLG010001647.1:0-281617 GCA_963573385.1 Cacajao melanocephalus | reverse complement strand
CGCCTATGAGTGAGAACATGCAGAGTTTGATTTTCTGTTCTTGTACTGACACAAAACATTAATTTTTAAGAGAAATTAATGAGTGTTGTGTGAAATTAATAGCATCATGCTACTAATATATTTTTCCCAAATATTTTTAATGTAAGGAAAAATAAGCCGTGTTTATTACAATTTGCAAGAACCAACTACAAAGGTCTTGGTATCCATTTCCACCCTGGTGGGCATCCTGACTGCTCAGCTCACACTCAGACCAGAGGCCCAAATGTGCCTTTCTGGCTGAGATGGTTTGATCCATATATGTCCCAAATTCCCTCTGATAACTCATTTCAGGTTCTCCCTTCACTTTCCCAACCCAAAGTGTTGATCTAGAATTCAGCCACTACAGATTTACAGTATCAGCAGCACTTCCACATCCAGCAACAAAGAGGCAGCACCTTCCTGGCACCAGCATGGTGCCTGGCACTAGTAGGTGCTTGGTGGGATAAATGAATGTGCCCCTGGGGAGAGCTGCTCCAGGCTCTCTCTCACTTTATCCAATAAGAGTGAAAAGAATAAGGTAGGTATAAGCCAAGTTTTTAAATAGATGCATGCACAAAGGGTTTAACTGCTGATAATTTAATTGAGGTTCTTTAAAAAATGGGTAAGGATAAGGGAACCAGCAGGGGATGGTGACGTATGCAAATACAGAAAGCTGTTAACACCCTGGGCTTGAAAGAACAGGGAGGGAGAATTCTCTTACTGGAGCCAAGTGAGAGAATTGCAGCATGGAGGAGGAATCAGGAGGAGCTGAGGCCATGGAGGAAATCAGCCACTGTCTGAACCACATCAAAGCATGGACGAGGTAGGGAGAAACAAACACCACAGCTTATTTCTCTTCCTACATTCCAAACTCCTTTCAATGTCTCTTTGGCCAGATCCAGAAGTAAGCCTGGGCATAGGGTCCAGAGGGGTCAGTCTCCCGGGGACGGAGCAGGAATGAGCAAGGAAGAACACGGGTCAGGGTGGGAGCAAGCATGAAGAACCAGCACAGCGGTCACCCAAGTTGAAGGCAGAAAAAAAGCTTAAGAGATGCCAGAGCTGGGAGGAGGCCATTCACAGCTTTCTAGGGAGCACGTGCACAGGAGCAATTGAAGGCCGTCAATGAAAAGTTGTCTGGGCTGGACATGGTGGCGCACACCTGTAATCCTAGCTCTTTGCGAGGCTGAGTTGGGCAGACTGCCTGATCCCAGGAGTTCGAGACCAGCCTGAACAACATGGTAAAACCTTGTCTCTGCAAAAAATACAAAGATTAGCCAGGTGTGGTGGCACATACGTGTAGTCCCAGCTATTCAGGAGGCTGAGACGTGGAAGGATCACGTGATCCCAGGAGGTCAAGGCTGCAGTGAGCTGTGATGGTGTCACCGCACTCCAGCCTGGGTGACAGAGTGAGGCTTTGTTTCAAAAAAAACAAAGTCGTCTGAGATAGGTAAACAAACAAACAAACAGTTTTTCCCACTAAACAATCATGGCAAACATTCAGTACAAAATACCTCACCTCTGGTCATCAAAATGAGTGTATGTTTCCCCCTCCCAACAACAAACAGTTCTCCAGTGGGTACCAGGAGGATGTCTCACAACTTGATTCAACTCTGACACTACCTACGTGGAGATAGCATCAGATCCTACAGATTAAGGACTGTCCCAGAGGACTGCCACCACTTCAGATGCCAGTTGTAAATCCCAGGCTGTGATCTACCCTTCTGATAATTCAGCTAGAAATCAGCGGCTCCCACGATCCTATTCTCGGATTTGGTTGATTTGTTAGAGCAGCTTACAGAACACTCTACTTAACGTTACCCATTTATGACAAGGTATATTACAAAGGATACAGATGAGCAGCCAGATGGAAGAGATGCATAGGGCAAGGCGTGTGGAACAGGGCACTGAGCTTCCTTGCCCTCTCTGGGCACACCACCCTCGAGGCACCTCCATTTACTCAGCAAGCTGCAAGCTCTTGGAATCCTGTCTTTTGGGGTTTTTATAGAGCCTTCATTACATAGACATGACTGATTCTATCATTAGCCATTGGTGATCAAGTCAACCTTCAGCCCTTCTCCACTTCCTGGAGGTCCAGGGTGGGGAAAGGAGCTGACAGTTTCAATCCTCTGCTCACACGGTTGGGTCTTATGGCAACCAGCCCCCATTCTAAGGCTATCCAGGAGCTCACCAAGGATGGCTTCATTAGAATGAAAAAACACTCCTAACACCCAGGAAACGCCAAGGGATTTAGGGGCTCTGTGTGAGAGTGTCCTTTTATTCAGAAAATTACAAAGATCTTAGATGCTCTGTCGGGAACCAGGGTTAAAGACCAAATATTAACAAAGAAGCTTATCCTACTACCCCTAACTACAAGGGCATTAGGAATTCTGTCTCAGAAAGCGGGGGCTGAGACCAAATATGAATTTCTCGTTATATCACAACATCACAAAAGCCATCCCTAATTAAAAAAAAAAAAGTAAAAGAAAAGCATGAGCCTAGCTGTGTATTAAGTTGGTGGTATCACACAGACAGGAACAACTTCATATTGTAATGTAACTGTACATCCCTAGTGGGATAAACCCTGAAAATAAAAAGTCAAATAAAAAGAAATGTTTTTGAGACAGGGTCTTGCTCTCTTGCCCAGGCTGGAGTACAGTGGTGTAATCTTGATTCACTGCAACCTCGACCTCCAGGCTCAATCCAGCCTCCCATCTCAGCCTCCTGAGTAACTGGGACCTATGCGCCACTACACCCAACTAATTTTTATATTTTTTTGGTAGAGATGGGGTTTTGCTATGTTGCTCAGGCTGGTCCTGAACTCCTGAGCTCAAGCAATCCACCTATCTCAACCTTCCAAAGTGTACTGGGCCACTGCGCCCAGCCAGAAGTTCAAGAAATTTTTAATACTTTTCAGTATACATATTGCTGATGAGAGCATTGGTGTTATTATTCTGAGACTCTTAAACCATAATGCAAGATAAAGCAAATGAGTAACTGTCTGTCAACTGAGTGGTGACAAGGTTCAAAAATATGGAAAGGAGAGCTTTATTTCTCATAAAGTCTGCAGCCTGCAGGGTGGCCATGCTGACAGGCTGCATAGACCTGTCATAAGCCAGAGCATAGACTCTGGCCAGAAGCCAAAAACAGACACTTTGAAGGAGAGGCAAAGGGAACAGGAATGTATGTGGAGCAGGGTGGCTGAACACATATATTCAGTTAGCTATAGGAGGAGTCATGAATATTTATGAAAGGAGAAACAAGAACATGCACAATTGGACTTCATGGTTTTCCATGGGGACCCACATTCAAAGAGTGGCAGCCTTAGCATGATCTGAGCCTGGGGTTTCCAGCCCCCTGACTTCAGAAGCTGAAGCAGAGGACATGAGGGCCCTTACTGAGCATTTGCCATAGACTGGCTAGAATCAGTCCCTGCTCAGTGGACTCTTATCAGCAAAAATGGAGGAACAGCATCAGGTAGTTGGTTGATATCAGTGGTGGCATGTTTTGAAAGGTCTGCTTTCTCTTTAGCCCTCAGAGCAGAAAGGCTAATGGTGGTTAGTGAGAGAGTGGGTATAATGAGGTGTGTCTGGACCCCTAGTCGTCATGGCTGAGAACTCAGTTTTCAAGGTTCCTCAGGGTCCACTTGGCCAAGAAATGGTCCACTGAGTCAGTTGAGGGGCTTAGAATTTTATTTTTAGTTCTCATATATGATATTTTAATGTCATCATTTTGGGACCCTTACGAACCAGGATTCTCAATGTGAGAGAAAACAGATACAGATGCAAGATAGAAGCATAATGAGAGCTCTGTCTATAGTCCAGATTTTGTATTGGAAGTATCAGCATAGACTCTCAAAGAATTAATTAAAAAAAATAAACATAGTTAATCTCTTTGTCCACTAAAGAATCCTAGAGACAATGGCCAACAAAGTAGCAATCAACACCCAAAGTGCCCAGATTGTGGTCTGGCAATACCAGGTGTTACAAAAAAAGAATCAGGGCTCCCTGAAAATGGCTGACCCAAGTCTAGCAAGAAATATATGAACTTTGCCCGGGCTATCTTCTCATCCACGTGGCAAAGAAGCTGTCAAAGACTACTTGGATTAGCCCAAAGGACTCAAGAACTAACCATTGGTCACAGATAGACTAATCCGGCCTGGCACAATGGCTCATGTCTGAAATCCCAGCACTTTGGGAGGCCAAGGTGGGAAGACTGCTTGAGGTCAGGAGTTTGAGACCAGCTTGGGCAATATAGCTAAATCCCACCTCTACAAAAAGATTTAAAAGTTAGCTGAGCATGGTAGCACCCCCCTGTAATCCTAGTTACTCAAGAAGCTGAGGGAGTAGAATTGCTTGAGCTCAGGAGGTTGAGGCTGCAGTGAGCCATAATCACTCCATTGCACTCCTGCCTGAGTAACAGAGACCTTGTCTTATAAGAAAAAAAAAGAATAATCTGAAAATCAGTAACAATACTAACTATAATAGATTGTCATATATCAAGCATGTCTAAATCATTCATTTATAATTATACCAAAAATTAAAATCTAGTCATAATTGAAGAGTACTAATGAACTAGTGCATGATTTTAAAAACAAGTTAAAGAAAGAATAAAGCATTCCTCTTGCCTTTCATGTGCAGGCCAAATGATGGGTGAGAGTAAGTATACTTTCCTTATAGAAGTAAGCCAAATAACACATAAAAAAGGAATGGTTAACTTTGCAACCTCAAATAAATTAGCGGATCTTGGTGTCGAGCAAGAACAGTCACTAGTGTGACAAAAGGAGCACCCTCCATGTCAGGTGCGGTGCCTCCTGGTGGGAAACTGTACCACCACTTACGAAGTATTTGCCAAAAGAAAAAAATCTGAAAAGGCTCTATAGCTAAGTATCGATTTATAGAAAATGTGGGTCACAGAGGAGAAAGCTAAGCAATACTGTGGGGATGAATCAGCAAACTTCACATCACAAGAAATTCTACAGGACAAACAATCTGATTTCTTCAACAGATATATTGCAAGGGAAGATAAAGATGAAGAGGGAAACTACAAATTAAAATAGACCGAAAAAGCTGGGCATGGTGGCTCATGTGTGTAATCCCAGCACTTTGGGAGGCTGAGGCAAGAGGATTTCTTGAGCTCAGAAGTTGGAGACCAGTCTGGGCAACATGGTGAAACCCTGTCTCTAGTAAAATACAATAAAATAGCAGGGCATAGTGTTGGCATTGCCTGTAATCTCAGCTACTCAGGAGGCTGAGGCAGGAGAATCGCTTAAACCCAAGAGGTGGAGGTTGCAGTGAGCTGAGATCATGCCACTGCACTCCAGCCTGGGCAACAGTGCAAGACTCCGTCCAAAAAAAAAAAAAAACAAACCTAAAAACAAACAAACCAAAAAATAAAATAAAATAGACCTAAAAGATGTGTCAACCAAATGCAACATGCAGAGTTGTTTGGATCTAATTTTTTTAAGCCTGGAAATCACATATAACATTACTGAAACAATTGGAAATTCTCTAGGTTTTACTTTCAGTTTTAAAAAAAGAGTCTCTTAGCTGAAATCATTATGGATGAAATAATATGATATATGGAATTTGCTTCAAAATTATACATGAGACAGGGAGGGGACCAAGCAAAAACTGGCCATGAGTTGATTAACTGGTTGAGGATGGGGCTTATTCGTAGATGGGGCTTATTTTACCTGTATTTTTGTGTATATTTTAAATTCTCCACATAGTGAAAAGGTTGAAATTTATTTTAAAAAGCAGAAAAAGAAGAAATGTGTGAACAGGAGGGAGTGGAGAAATCAAAGACCCTGGAAGAGAGGACCAGGTGAGAAAGCAAGTTACCGGGGACCATCTAGGGCAGAGAGAACCGTCACCTGTGAAAAGGAAATGGACACCTGGGATGGAGAGAGGCAGGAGGATGGAAGGAAGATTTCAGGGACAAATAGATTGAGGAGGAAGGAAAATAATACTGGCTACATTTTTTTTCAATTAACAATATGCCATAGCTTTATATGCCCAGATAGTGAAGCTAGGCTCAGAGATTTAAGAAACTTGCCCAGAGCCACATAACTAGTAAATAACAGATTTGGCTTTAAGCAGAGATTTTTAAGAAGCCAAAGTCTGTGTGCTTAACTCCTACTCAGGCTTCAGTACCCACACCGTTCCCTCATGTGCAGGTTGGACATCCTTCCTGATGCCAGTCAGAATCTGGAGCAGTTCTGATTGAATCAAGAGGCAGGAGAGGTTCCCTACGCTTCCACCTCAGCCCTATAATGCCTGCGATGTCTGCACCAGGTTTAGAACCTGGAGCGTCTCATCTCCTGAGTTCTCAACCAGCCCTTCCCTTGGTGTAACATCCAGCATCACTTCAGTTGGGCCCATTAGCTGCTGCCAAACTGGCCTGCTGTCTGCCTGAGACCTAGTCCAGTGTCATCATCACACACTCACATGCACACACGCTCTCCAGGAGATGGCTTGCCATGGAGAGGGGATTCATTGGGCCTGAACAGAGGCTGAGATCTTCAACTTGGTAAATATGAGGTGTTAAAATGGAAGAGCTGCCTGAGCTGAAAGTGTCACAGGATGATGGTACAAATACAAAGAGAGAGATGGGAAGAAGGGTCAAGTCTAAGCTGTATCAGAGGTGGGATAAAGGTTGGGACCTGAAGGCAGGGGTTTGGATGTAGGAAGGTAAGATAAAGTGAAAGGAGAACACAATCAAAGAGGTAACTGGGAAAAAGAAGTCTAAAGTGGCTGCTTATTGGTGAATGAAATTTGTGGGCTCTGGTGTTTGTAGTTTGGTGGCCCCAGCCAAGGGTGGAGTGGACATCACCAACCACTGCCTTAAGCCCACTTCTCAGGCAAGGCTTTGCAGGGGCTGTCCCAGGTTGGGCTGACGATAAGCCTGATAGAACTGGAGTTATTCCAGCTTTGAGAGGCCTGTTCCTAAGTCAGCTGTTCCAGTCACATGCCTCCCCAGCCTAGCACAGAGGCTGGCTCTGGCCATGGTCCTTACCAACATCTTGTGCTTTCCTGGCTGCTCAGGGTGGCTGGGTGCAGATGGAAAGATAACGGAGGATCTGATCTGAAAGAGGGTGAGAACGCTCATACTTGAGGAAGGAGAAGGCAGTGAAAGTGTGTGTTTGAGGAGAGTGATGATTTGGAACAGGTACTGCAGGGCTTACTAGGGCGCCTCCAGGAGTTCTGAAGAGGATGACCAGGCAGCTGTGAGGTCTCAGCTAAAGTTAGATGTCAGGAGCATGTCTTGAGTCCAGTCATGCTTCTGGTTCTGAGGCTTTCCCAGCAATGGTCACCGTCACGTCTAGGAACACCAAGGCTCCATGGTTCTGTTAACACCATGCCTGGCACATGAATGAATGAATGCATCAGTGAATGATGAAATTCAGATGTAATGACAGAAGGACATGAACTCTGTGCCCAGATGTGGGGTGGCAGGTATCTTTGAACTCAGATTTACCAAAGGGAAAAGAAGGGCCCTGTGCTTGGGAGCAGGGTGGTGCAGGAATGTTCTTATGCTCAAATATGAGGATTGAGGGAGCAGGAAAATTAACACAAGTTAAAAGAAGAGCATTGGATGTACATGTGCTGTGAGTAATTGGTAAGGATTTCTTGGTGCCTTTGCTTTTCCAGGGGGTTTAAAGGCCTTTTCCTGAGGTGGGAAGGAGTGGGGACAAGGGGCCAACGTGCAGCTTAAATGGACCAGAAAGTAAGATAAAGACTTATGGAGCTTATGAGTTCTGCTTCTGCCTGGGATACAGAAAGCTAGACTCATGTAAAATCGGACCCCAAATCATGAAATATTTATATAGAAATTTAACAATATGTGTGCAAGATTTGTATGCTGAAAACTAGAAAACACTGATGAGAGAAATCATAGAAGAAATAAATGGGCATCCGAACTATGTCCATGGCTTGGGAGACGCAACAGTGTTGCCTATTTTGCCCCGAAAACAAAACCATAGAGTCAATGCAATCCCAACTGAAAGCCGAACAGGCTCCTGGGGGTGGGGAGAAGAGGATTAGAAATCCACGAGCTGATTTTAAATTTTACATGGCAAAGCAAAGTAACTAGAATAGTTGAAAACATTTTGAAGAACCACTGATTTTAAGACTTACTGTAAGTTATCAAGACAGTGTGACATTGGGGAAAGAATAGACACATAGACCAATGGAACAGAACAGTCAAGAACTAGACCTACATGTCAAATCAACAAATATACTAAGGTAATTCAATGAAGAAAAGATAGTCTTCCCAACAAACTATGTTAGTACAATTGGACATCCATATGTTAAAAAAATTGCAAAGTACATATACCACATGCAAAATTTAATGAAAAATGAATCATAGACCACAATCTAAAATCTAAAACTATAAAACTTCTATTGGTAAACAGGAGAAAATATTTGTGACTTTGAGGTAGGCAAACTTTTTTAACAGAGCACAAAAAAGCACAACTCATAAAAAGAAAACTCAAGGAATTGGACTTCCTCAGCAATAAAGTCTACACATTTGAAAGATGCTGCTAAGGAAATGAGAAGAAAAGTTACAGGCTGGAAGAAAGTATTTGCAAATCACATATCTGATAAAGGACTGCTATCCAGAAGATATAAAGGATTTTCACAGCTCAATAATGATGATAATAATACACAATTAAAAATGGACAAAAGTTTTAACTAATACTTTGCTGAAGAAGGTATAAATGGCAATAAACAATAAAAAGATGTCCAATATCATTACTCATTAGAAAAACACGAGTTAAAATCGAATGAGCTATCACCTTAAACCTATCAGACAGGCTTTTAAAAACTTGACAATATTAAGTGTTGACAAGGATGTAAAAATGGTCAGCCTCTTTGAAAAAGACTTTGGCAGCTTTTGTAGACTTAAACATACACTTATATGTGACCTAGCACTCCCATTCTTAGGATTTTATCCAAGGGAAATAGAAACGTACGTCCACACAAAATATATGTATATGAATGTTTATAGTGGCTTTGTTCATAATTGTCCCAAACTAAAAACAACCCAAATGTCCCTCAGCGGGTGAATGAATACGCTACTTGTGATTCAACCATAGAATGAAAGACGGTTTAGCAATAAAAAGGAATCAATTCTTGAGAAGCAGGACTTGACGCAAGCTGAATTTATTCTGATGAGTGAATGAAGACTGACCCAAGAGGCTACGTACTGTATGATTCCATGTCTATGACATTTTAGGAAGGGCAGGAAGCTGCAGAAACTGATGCCAGATCAGTACTTGCCAGGCCCTGGACTGGAAAGAAAGAGACTGGCTAAAATGGGCACGAGGGCTCTCGCTTGAGCCGAACGAAACCTTCTGTACTGTGGTGTTGTGTTACATAGACGTGGAGATTGTGGTGCCTGTTGCACAGATGTATGAGTTAGTCAAAATTCATACAACTAGACATCTAAACTAGGTGAATTTTTGTAAATGTAAATTATGGGCCAATAAACCTGACTTCTAGAAAAAGACCCTAGAAGAGTACCTGCAGAGTGATCTTCAGGTGGCCTCAGACTTCAGCCCCCAGGCCCTTGAGGCAAGGCTGGGCAAGGCTTGGCCCTCTGGGTGGAGGCCTGTCTTCTTCCTGTGAATTTCCATCTCCAAACACATTCCCTGTCTGTAAGGTAGACGCACAGTAAATATGAGTAAATAAATGAATAAAAGAACAAATAACTGAGTTTTGCAGGAAACTAAAGTAGACCCTGACAATCCACAGGCCCCTGCAGGTTTCTCCAGCCTCTTCTGCTGCCACTCCCAGCACAACTCAATTTCCTACCCTTAGAATTGCCTCAAGCCTCCCCCCGCCAATCCCTGATGCACCAGGCTATTTCACACCCTTGTACCTTAGCACATGTAGGTCCCCATGCCTGGATCACCCTTCACGGGAATGTGCACCTTTAGAAAAACACACCCCTACCTCCAGTACTCTGGGAAATATCCTGTCCCGTCCTGTTGGATGATCAGGAGTTCAAGCATGTGTGTGCACAAAATAAACGCCAGTGTTAAAATGTGCACACAAGAGACACCCAACAGTTCGAAGAAGGCTAAACTGGGGCAGAAAATTCCAAGTGGGAGAGAAAATTCTCTGTCTTGTGGACAGCCCATTTCCCTTTTCCCTGCTAACTAGGATAATGGTAATAGTTCATATTCGTTGAATGCTGTATGTCAGGCCCTACTGGAAAGCACTTTACCTGTAGGAACCCACGTGGTGTTCTTGATAACCCTTCACACTATCATTATTCCCACTGTACAGATCAGGGAACTGAGACACAGGTGGATTTTGGATGGGTGGTTACACACCCAGAAAGTGAGGAAGCCTGGCTCCAGAGCTGTGTACTTAACTGCTGCCACACTACAGGAATGACAGCCCTGGGGGAAAGAACTAAGAGGAGCTGGGTGAGTGTCCTGGCTTCTGAGGGCACAGCTGTTCTCCAAACCTTGAAGGCTGAAACCAGAAGATGACGGGCATTGCGGCTGGTGGAATACAGCTGTGAGGATTGTGATCCCTGGGCGAAGCTCTGCAAGGAAACTGAGCAGTGCAGGGCCTTACAAGCCCCAGCCATCTGGGGGCCACCCTGGATGGCATCAGCGGGAGGGTGGGCTGGCTTCTCAGAGATCTGGGAGACTCAGCCTCCTTCTGCCAGGGCTGCAATGGCCAACTCCTCCTCCCCCTCCTTTCCCACCCTGCACCGCCTCCAGACCCCAGTCCTGACTATTGCTCAATCCCCAGAAGCCCAGTTCCTGTGGGCAGCGCCTGACATGCCTGATCCTCTCTTTTCTGCAGTTCAAGGGAAAGACGAGATCTTGCACAAGGCACTCTGCATCTTCCCTTGGCTGGGGAAAGGGTGGCATGGAGCCTCTCCGGCTGCTCATCTTACTCTTTGTCACAGGTAGGACCCCCTCCGTGCCCCGTGATGCCTTCTTTGCTCGCTTTGAGCATGTGGTTGGGGAGCAGGTGGCGGGCCCTGGGAGGAATTATGAAGGAAGTGGCAGTCCTCGGTATGCCTGAGTGTCCTGTTCGGCAGTCCTCTCCTCCCCACTCTGCCCATATTCTTCACACCCTCCTTCCCTCCCCCGTATCAAAACCCAGCCCCAGACTCTACCTGCATGTGGACATGTAAGGGGCTGGTGGGCTCTGGTTGCATTGGGAGGGAAGGAGTGCTAACAGAGGCATCCCACGCACTAGCTGGCAGTTGGGGAAAGCTTTGGGGGGCACTGGCACTGGTAATAGCCTCTGAAATTATAAGCCACTAATTATGAGCCCCTACAGTTATAAAGGAGGAAAGAACCTTAGGACGTTCATCTGAATCTTTGGGGCACTCTCTCCTCTGCTCAGAAGGTCCTCTTGTCCTCAGCTCTTGATGGGAGGTGAGGGGCCTGGAGATTTCTGTCACTGAGTTGGGGGAAATTGACACACCAAATTTTTGTAAACAACTGTTTCTTCCCACTGAGAGAAGTGTACCTTTTGCTCCCCCAGAGCACTGGACAAACCTGGGCAAGAGGAGAGATGGTGTCAGATGGAGTCTTGTTCCTACAGCTTCCTGGAGGGGGAGGGGAGGGGAAGGTGGAGTCCTGAGGCGCGAATAGGAGGTGGTGAGGTGGGAAAGGGCCCCTGCCCATCTGGTCTCTCCACCAGCTCCCCAGTGCTATCTTTCAAGCCTCTGTCACAGTAATGGTTGAAGATGGCAGGCAAGGGAGGACCGAGAGAGGAGAAGTCACAGCAGAGGGCTCTGGGGGCTTCTGCTACAGCCCCGGCCCCAGCAGTAGCCTCGTGCTCTAAGCCCATCTCCCCCGCCCTAAGGAGGGTTTCCAAAATAGCAGTCTCATGTCTCCCCCAAAATATCTCTGAGACGGGCCCTTCCTGAAAGGGGAACAAAGCCACAGAAATAGGGAAGCTGGAAGCTAAAGGTCAGGAAAGTCGGTACCAACGTGGGCGGCTGCAGAGCAAGCAGGAGTGGCGGGGCAAGGAGTGCATGCCTAGCCAGCCCCAGGCTGAGAGGTCCTAATCCCATATGATGGCAAAAAGGTGTGCAGAACAGAACTGGAGGGGGCCTTAAGACCAAGCGTCTCCAGAATAGGCCCAGACAGGGTCAGTTACTTCTCCAAAGAGGCCCAGCAAGCCCAATAATGAGAAAACCAAACCCAGATCCCAGGTTTCCTGGTTCCCAATTTCCCAGAAACACAGGCCTGGGCTGTGCCACCTGCTCCCAACTTGTATAAGAACCTAAGCTCCTTCCGGGCAGAATTTTTGTCTGTTTAGGTCACTGCACAGAGCAGGTGTTCAATGCGTATTTGGTAAATGAAGAAGTATATGAATGTCTCCTCCCCAGAGCTGTCCGGAGCCCACAACACCACAGTGTTCCAGGGTGTGGCGGGCCATTCCCTGCAGGTGTCCTGCCCCTATGACTCCATGAAGCAATGGGGGAGGCGCAAGGCCTGGTGCCGCCAGCTGGGCGAGAAGGGCCCATGCCATCGTGTGGTCAGCACGCACAACTTGTGGCTGCTGTCCTTCTTGAGGAGGCGGAATGGGAGCACAGTCATCACAGATGATACCCTGGGTGGCACTCTCACCATTACGCTGCAGAATCTACAACCCCACGACGCAGGCCTCTACCAGTGCCAGATCCTCCATGGCAGTCAGGCTGACACCCTCAAGAGGGTGCTGGTGGAGGTGCTGGAAGGTGAGTGGGCGGTGGCTGCCTCTCTGGCCTGCTCCTGTTCCAGGCCTCATGTTTTGGGTGTCTGTGTGCAGAATCACCCTCTGGACTCTCAGGGATCCTGGGAAAACCCATTGTGTGGGTCTCATCTCCCCACTCAGGGCTACCAAGGATAGTTGTGCAGGTTGCTTACTGCACAAGGGGGGTCAAAATCCACCCCAGACTCCTTTCGCCAGGCTGTGCTTTCTGGTGCAGAGCTGCATCACCTGCAAAAAGGGTACCTTTCTCTACTTTGCATTATGGCACTCTGTGAGCCAGCCTGCCTTGGCGCTGCTTCCCCAAACAGCTTTCTCCATCTCCATCCAGTTAGCATGTGAACATGATAGGAGGTCCTTAAGGAGGAGGAGGAGATTAATTTATTCCCTCGCCAACCAAGCAGTGGCCCTATCAACAAAAGTTAAGCAGCAACCTGGTACAGAAAATCACCCCTAGAAAGGAACACTTGCTTGTGTCAGGCAATGTGCTTCACTTCTCTGAACCTCCGTTCTCTCACCTTTGAATGGAGAGGGTGGTGTCTGTCCTGCTGCCCCACAGGGTTCCTGTGAGTTTTAGGGGGCTGGGGGCAGGGTGTGTCATTTGCTCTGAGCCTCCTGCTACTGAACTGTCTTGGGATCGTCATTCCAGGTGTGGGTAGGTGAGCTAGGGTGTCTCCTTCCCACACCCCCAAGCTTTGCGCAGGGACCACTCTCCAGGGAGATCTGCTTAAGTCTCCAGAATACAACTGTGACCCATAGAACAAATCTGGGGCTGCAGAGGCCTTTTCTGAATCTCCTCTTTTCCAACCCCTTCCCTAGTATGGCTCTTTACCACGGAAATGAGGTCAGGAGTAGTATTCGCCTAATGTGGGGAGGCCAGAGGAGACTGCCAGCCCTAGATGCAAACCCAACCTCCACCACTTTTCTAAGGGTGGTGGGCGGCGGTGAACTCCCTTAGCCAGCTCCCAAGAGGGAGACAGAAAAATAACAATAACCCACAGCTCGTGTAGACAGCTTGACAGTTTACATAGGATATTCAAGTACATTCAGGATTGCGTTCACCCTTCTCAGCCCTTGTGTGGAAGGATGGGGGTGTTGCAGTTAATGAGCTCCGATGAGGTGCTAGACACCGCACAGAGGTGCCCTCACAGAATCCTGGCAGTCCTGCTATTAAGGAAGTGTTCCTAACTGCCCACTTTGTAAGTGGGGAAATTCAGGCTTATGAAGCTTAATGACTTGATCCACATAGCACCAGAGCCCAGGGGACCTCACACCATCCATAACAGTTCTCCCACCAAAGTTCTCCCCCTGCCTCGAGGAGGAAGGGGCTGGAGGCTCATGGCTCTGTCTCCCATAGATCCCCTGGATCACCAGGATGCTGGAGATCTCTGGTTCCCCTGGGAGTCTGAGAGCTTTGAGGATGTCCATGTGGAGCACAGCATCTCCAGGTACAGTGATGGGTCTTTCCTAAAACCCATGGGGAGACTTTCACCCTGCAGAGCCTGACAGGGGGTGGGGGCTGGGCATCCTAAACTACAAATTACAAGGCAATTGGAGCCTGAAGGGCCCTGGATGTGTCTTACTTAAATAGCCCTCCAGCCAGCTGCTATGTGTTAGTTAGTTAGTGTGACTGTGTCAGTTGTTTGTTTATTGGAAGACTTCCATAATGGTTTGTAAAGAGTGGCTGCTCTAAGACTCCTGAATAGCAGCTCCCACTCCTCCCTGGCAGCTCCCAGACATCCCCATAATTCAGCAACAATGAAAGTTTTAGTACTTTAGTACAAAGCGAGGACCCCCAGATCTCTGCTTCTTTGGTAGGACCAGAATCAGTTCTGAATGGTCCATGCCTGCGTACTGATATTTAAACATCGCTTATATAACCACCTAAGCACACGTGTATGTACACACACACACACACGCACGCATGCACACACACACACACAAACCTTGGTATACTACTATGTACAGAAGAAAACCACTCACTGAGG
The DNA here is from genome assembly GCA_963573385.1 of Cacajao melanocephalus. NCBI lineage: Eukaryota > Metazoa > Chordata > Mammalia > Primates > Pitheciidae > Cacajao > Cacajao melanocephalus. The sequence continues at coordinate 266,880 of CAUYLG010001647.1, read as the reverse complement.
GAAGGTGATGGGTTTAAGTGCACTCAGCAAATTAGTGGCAGAGTATGCCTAGAACTCAAGTCTCTTGACTGCAGGCCCCCAAAGCCCCCAGAAAGGCCTGTCCCAGGGATAGTGCTGGGTGGGGAAGTGTGCTGAGCTCCTAGAAGCTCCTGGTTTCTCCTCATTCCCTGAGAGAAGATTCTAGTCTGTAGGCCATCTCAAGGCTCCCACCTGCTCTCCTTGTCTCTCCAAGGAGCCACTTGGAAGAAGAAATCCCCTTCCCACCCACTTCCATCCTTCTCCTCCTGGCCTGCATCTTTCTCATCAAGATTCTAGCAGCCAGCGCCCTCTGGGTTGCAGCCTGGCATGGGCAGAAGCTAGGGACACATCCACTCAGTGAACCAGACTGTGGCTATGATCCGGGGCACCAGCTCCGAACTCTGCCAGGTGAGCTTGGAGAGCACAGCCATTGATGGTGGACTGGGCAGGGATGGGAGGTGGCACTGAGAGGGGCCGCCTGAGTCCTTGGACTATTGCAGGGCTGAGAGACACGTGAAGGAAGAGGATGGGAGGAAAAGTCCAGGAGACCAGCCCAGCCTGCACACTTGCCACTTGGCCACCAGGACTCCTTGTTCTTCTGCTCTGGCAAGAGGCTACTCTGCCTGAACCCTGCTTCTCCTGGACCCTAGAAGGAAGGACAGGTTGAGGGAGAGGGGAGGTGGTAAGATCACCTGACAACTTCTGGGCATTGGACATTAAACACTCAAAAATAAATCCAAGACTGTCATATTTAACTGGATAGTTTTGGGCTTCTTGAAAGTCTCATTTTCTTCTACAGGGTAGGAAAATACATTTGGATTAGAAAAAGATAAGAGACCTCGCTCCTTGAGGCCCAGGACTGTAGGATACCACATCCCACCATTCTCACAGGTTCCAGTTGGCCAGTTTTTTTCTTCTCTCCTCCCCTCCCTAGATCTGATTACCAAGTCCTGCCTCCTCCTCTGGGATTTCTCTAGTATCCAGTCTCCCTCTGCTCTCCTCCCCAGCATTCACCCTCTCTATCAGCTTCCCTTGGCTTATGGGGCCTCCCTGCCCCAAAGCCCCCTCCAGCTGACTCAGTTCCCCCACCAAGGTCAAATCCAGGCACACTCACCCATTCATCTCCTTAGAACTCTGTTTTCATCATGTCACTTCCCTTTCAGAGAAATGACAAGGGCTTGTTAAATACAGCATATCACATTTGATAAAGCACAGCATATCAAACTAAGAGCTGACGGTTCAAGCCCCGCATCATATAGAAGGGAAACTGAGGCTCAACAAGGGAAAGGAATGCACCCAAAATCCCCAGCAGAGCCTGGAAATCCAAATTTCACTTGGTGTTCAAGGTGCTCTTTCCTCTAACTCACTCCTACTTATTTATTCTACAAGTATTAGTTTGAGCAACAAGTCTGTGGTGGGTACTATTCTGAGCACTGGAAATACAACAGTGAACAAAACAGGTGAGAGTTCTGCCCACACAGAGCTCACTTTTAGTGGAAGGAGAGGAGACAGACCATGTACACAGTAAGTAAATCTGATAGCCTGTCAGAGGGCAAAAGTGCTGAGGAAAAAATTAACATGAAGCAGGGTTGGAAGTATGGGCTTGCAGGAGGGACAGGGGATGATGCCATCTTAAATGCGGCAGCCAGAAGGTACGATTTTAGGAACACCTGAAGGAGGCAAGGAAGTGAACTACGAGGACATCACGGGGAGGAGTATTCAGGGCCAAGGGGACAGCCAGGGCAGCCCACGCAACCTCATGTCTCTCTTCAGCACACACACCAGCCAGACCAAGAGTCAGGGGGAAACTGGGAGGAGACTCCCCTGAGGGTGAGCTGCAGGGGAAAGAGGAAGCGAGTTGTCCATATTCTCAGGCTCTCTGGACTGAGCCCCAGAGAAGCGGATACCCAGGAGCCCCTGTGGCCACAGCTCAGATGCCTGCCCCTTGCCACCTAACCTGGGCTTGGGCACCTGAGGTTTGTTTGTTTGTTTGTTTGTTTGTTTTGAGACAGTGTCTCATTCTATCACCAGGCTGGAGTGCAATGGCGTGATCTCAGCTCACTGCAACCTCCGCTTCCTGGGTTCAAGCGATTTTCCTGCCTCAGTCTCCCAAGTAGCTGGGATGGCAGGCATGCGCGCCACCATGCCGAGCTAATTTTTTGTATATATATACATTTTTTTTAATAAAGGAAAGAGCTTTAATTGACTCACAGTTTTGCATGGCTGGAGAGGCCTCAGGAAACTTACAATCATGGTGGAAGGTGAAGGGCAAGCAGGCACCTTCTTCACAAGGTGGCAGGAAAGAGAGAGAGAGCACGGAGAAACCATCGCTTATAAAACCATCAGATCCCATGAGAACTACAAACCTGCACTTTCTGCACATGTACCCCAGAACTTAAAGTATAATCATAATTTTTTGTATTTTTAGTAGAGATGGGGTTTCACCATGTTGGCCAGGATGATCTCGATCTCTTGACCTCGTGATCCGCCTGCCTTGGCCTCCCAAAGTGCTGGGATGACAGGTGTGAGCCACTGCACCTGGCCCTGAGGTTTTTAATCACAAGGATGGAGCCCCTGGCATAGTCCTCATGTACCAGCCTCCCTTCAACACATCACTCTCCTGGTCCCAGCTGTGCCCCAACCCTGCCTTGTCTACTCCCCATATAAGCTGCTCCACTGGCTCCTGCCCTAGAGCCCTGAGATTCTGGTCCAATCTGTATTCCAGTGGCCTCCCTGGCTCAGGGGCACATTCAACTTCCTCATTGTGTCCTGGGGCAGTGCCCCGCTTTCTATAGATCCAGGGCACAGTATAGACACCAAGAATGAGCCGAGCCCAAATTGCACCTTCTCCACCTACCTCCTGCCCCAGTTGTGGGCACCAATGCTGATGAAATGGCCTGGGAGGCTCCCCGGGGCCTGCCTGGTGCTGGAGCGCAGTGGCTGCCATTAGCTCCAGCCTAGAATCAGGCTTTTCTTCTCATGGGAGCTTGGCCTTTCTCTTTCTTTCTCTGCTGTGTTAGAGACATCCACCTCTGGATTGGGATCACCATGGGCACCTCTGCCTCAGATTCTCTGGGAGCACCCTGGACTGAAGGGGAGTGAGGCCATTTGGCCTCAAATTTCAACCCTGCTTTCTACTAACACACCTTAGGCAAGTTCCTCAATCCCTCTAGACCTCAGTGTCCTCACTTGTAGAAATAAATAAACAAAACAACCACTTCCCCTACTTTGCACAGTTTTTGTGAGGTTGAAAGAAATAACATTTGTGGCCGGATGTGGTGACTCATGCCTGTAATACCAGCACTTTGGGAGGCTGAGGGGGGCAGATTATTTGAGGCCAGGAGTTCAAGATCAGCCTGGTGAACCTGGCAAACCCTGTCTCTAACCACCCCCCAAAAAAATTTTTTAAAAAGCCAGGCATGGTGGCGCATGCCTGTAGTCCCAGCTACTTGGAGGGCTGAGGCAGAGAATCGCTTGAACCTACAAGGTGGAGGTTGCAGTGAGCCAAGATTGTGCCACTGCACTCCAGCCTGAGTGACAGAGTGAGACTCTGTCTCAAAAGAAAAAAAAAAAGAAAGAAAGAACATTTGTGAAGGTCCTTGGCCAGGCACATAGTAGGTCCTCAATAAATGTTAGTTTCCTCTATCTAATGCCCAGCAATACGATGCCTCTGTGAAGGCCAGGATCTTGCCTGGTCACCTCTGTCCCATCACCCAGCAATGGACCATATTCGACACCTAGTTCGGTGTTGAATACAGTTTCCCCCTTCACACAACATGCCCAGGTGACTTGTTAGTGTGAAAATAACTTTCCTGTAAGAAAATCAAAGAAAGCCTGATATGCATTGGTAAGACATAAACACATCACCAACTACAGTGACCCTGCCTGGTTTGTTCAGGACTTTTTCAGTTTTTGCAGAGAAAGTCCCATGTCCCAAGAAACCCCTCAGTCCCAAGCAAAAGAGAAAGTTGGTCACCCAATCTTCACTTCCACTTCACAGGGAAGTTCGTCACTTCCACGAGGCCCAGCTTAACACATTAACTGGCTTTCTCAAGCTTCTGCTCCTAGTTTTCCATTCCTCATTCCCTTGTTCCCAAAGGAAGGAAGGAAAAAGAGAAGAAAAAATAAGGAGAGAAGGGAGGAAATGGGAGTGAGGGGGAATGACCTTTCCAGGTCCTTTTCTAGGTCTTGCCCTGTAGATTAGGGCAATGCACCCCTCCTGCCCATCCCAAGTTGCTGCAGTCTCTTTGACCACTGGTGCTTTCCCTGTGTCTGAGGTCAGATAGTTTATTAGGTTTATTACTCACATTTTCTCCCAGTTTCCTGAGCCCAATTCCACAGGGCAACATGAATGAGAGCCAGGTGCCTCCTGTGCAGGCTATGAGTTTGCATCACAGGAGAGAAACCCCCAAATTATGAGACTTGGAGTTTATATAGAGAATCTGGTATATTTCCCTCTTTGGAAAAGAGAGAGAGAAGATGGGGGTGGGGGAAGAGAGAGAGAGAGAGGGAGAGAGAGAGAGAAAGAGAAACCTTTACTCTGGAATGTAAACAAATGTCCGGTGAAGAAGAGGAAGAATGCTAGCAAATCTCTGGAGGTTGCACTCAAGGCATGTTTGCTATTCAATCACCCTTCAGCAAAGCTTGGCCAGTGCCCTTTGCGCAGAAGGACTAGAACATGTGGCAATGTGAAAATATTAATGAAGAATTGTCTTCCAACAGGGAAGATAGAGCATTCATGAAACAAAAATAGTATGCCAGAATTGAAAAATGCTCCAAGAATAAGAAATATCTTGTCTTATGAATTAAAAATATTAAAAAATAACATTTAAAAGACAATCATAGAAGAGATGGAAGAAAAATGAGAAAATCTCCTTGAAGGCAGAACAAAACAGACAAAAAGATGGAAAATGAGAGAGAAAAAGTATAAAAATTAGATGAACACATATAAAAATGAGACATGACATTTAATAACCAACTAGTTAAAGAGTTGCAGAAAAATGGAGGGGGAGAAGAAAATGGACATGTAAGTATCAAAGAAAGAATTTGTTTCCAAGAACTGAAGAAAGTGGATCCTGATGGAAAAGGTCTAGAGTGTCAGGACAATAAATGAAGAAAGACCCAGTCCGGGGCACAGGATCAAGGTGAAACTTCCTGTTTGAGGTTGTGCCACATGCAAGGACAACCTCTTGAAAGCTTGGGTGCTGGTGGGGCACTCCTAAAAAACTGAGAGTGAGAATGGCCTTGGGTGAGGTGCAGGATGTTCTACCTTCCTCCACAGCTGTGCTCCCTCAGATTCTCTATTAGGAAGATCCTGAAGATCACCTTTCCTCTTTCTCTCTAAACCTCCAATTGTCACTGTTCTCCTCCCCTCTCACTCCTTAGCTGGGCCCCGGCCCCCACAGGCTTCTGGCTTTCTTTGGGTCTTCTCACCCTGTTTTGCCCACCCCTACCCTCGGGGCAGTTCCTGAGCACTGAGCCAACCAGGGCTTGGAAGAGCTCCCTTTCCCCACCCCTGGAGGTGCCCACCAGTCTCTGCCTCCCACCCCATGGTCACTGAGAACCCCACGTGACTGTCTGAGGCAGATGTTTCCTGCTCTCAGGGGAATGCTGTCTCAGTGCCCAAGCAAGCCCAGGAGTTGACATTTCTCTGCCCAGCCATGGGCTCCAATCTGCTCTTGCTGCTGCTCCTGGGACTAGAAGGTAAGGTTCAGAAGGAGCTGCAGCTCCGGGCCCCATATGCTCAGCCCCATGCCCAGAAGTAGCATGTTATTGTTAATGCCACACTCATGCCAGCAGCTGGGCTGGGAGGTGCTCCCAGCTCCTGCCCAACATTCCCACCCCATTTCCTTCCCCAGGTCAGGGCATAGTTGGAAGTCTCCCTGAGGTGCTGCAGGCACCTGTGGGAAGCTCCATCCTTGTGCAGTGCCACTATAAGCTCCAGGATGTCAAGGCTCAGAAGCTGTGGTGTCGGTTCTCGCCGGAGGGGTGCCAGCCCCTGGTGTCCTCAGCTGTGGATCGCAGAGCTCCAGCGAGCAGGCGTACGTTTCTCACGGACTTGGGTGGAGGCCTGCTGCAGGTGGAAATGGTTACCTTGCAGGAGGAGGATGCTGGCGAGTATGGCTGCATGGTGGAGGGGGCCAAGGGGCCCCAGATTTTGCACAGAGTCTCACTGAACATACTGCCCCCAGGTGAGTTACCTTAGGCCAGCTACCACCACTTGGACCTACCCTCCCCACCCCCATCTATTGCCAGGGCTCTTGGGTTCTTGAGGAGTTGGGGAGGAGGCATTCCAAGGAGATATCCTCTTGACAGCTCTGCAGGGAGCGGAAACTCAACTGGGTGGGAAGTCTGAGATAAATCAGCTGAAAACCATCCCCTTCCCCTTTCCACACTAGGGCTCTGCCCCACAGGAAGGCATGGCCTTCCCACCCCGGGGACTTGGCCTCTTCTTCCAGCATGTGCAACACGCTTGATGCTAACTTATTTTTTACTTAGAAATATTTTAAACAATGTTGAATCTGAGTGTATACACCAGAAGTAATTTTTGTAGCTTCCAGTGTTTTATTCCTGTAAAAGCGGGCTTGATGGCTTAAAAATTATGGAATTCATGCCTTACTTAATTTTATAAGCCTTCACAGGGCATCTAGTATGTCTCACCCACAAGTATGTACATTCAGTGCCCGAACTACTTCAACTCCTTTCATTTTAAAAATGGGAAAAATGTCATTAATATTTTAAGCCAATATTCTTGACCCTATTTTCAGTATTAAAAACACTATTTTTGCAGGTTTCATTTCCACAGCCCGTAACTTTTCTAGTATGTAAGCATTTATTAAAATAAAATTTTAAAATATTAAAAAGTTTTTTTTTTTAGAAAGATAGGATGTTCTAAAAATAAAGGTTCTAGAGGGAAAATGGCCAGCTACCTGAAGCACAGATGGCCACTCTTTTTCTTTTATGGATACTGGCCATTTTTTCACTTTTAGGTCTTCCTTTTCTCAGGAGTTTATGCCCAATACCCAAATAATAAAATTACGTAGAGCATTTTCCCTTCCCTTGTTTTTGTTTGTTTGTTTGTTTGAGACAGAGTCTTGCTCTGTTGCCCAGGCTGGAGTGTAGTGGCACTATCTCAGCTCACTGCAACCTTGGCCTCCTGGGTTCAAGCAATTCTTGTGTCTCAGCCTCCTGAGTAGCTAGGTCTACAGGTGCCTGCCACCACACTTGGATAATTTTTGTATTTTTAGTAGAGACAGGGTTTCATCATGTTCCCAGGCTGGTCTTGAACTCCTGACCTCAAATGATCTGCCCACTTCGGCCTCCCAAAGTGCTGGGATTATAGGCATGAGCCACCATGCCTGGCCCCTTCCCTTGTTTTTTCCCTCTCAGTAAGAGGGTAGACTAAGTTGTCATTAGAATTCTTCTCATCTCAAGGCTGTGGTTATTTTTTTATATTCTATATTGTCAATTTTTGTCATTCTTTGCCCTCCTTATTCCTTGACACTCTGAGTTACTAAATTCAGGTTCTAACTCCCTAAAAATCAAATTGTGACAAGGTAAGACTCCCTGAGAGGAGGATCAGGGAGATAGGAACCTGGAGCCCCAACTTGCTGCCATGGGGCAGGTGCTGTGGAGGATGATGTTCAGGCAGGCAGGTGGAGCATGGCATCCAGAGATGATATGGCTTGCAGCTCAGGTGAGCATTTAGCTTCAGAGAAGGTGGTCATAGGTGGCCCAATAGGCACCAGGAGGGCAGGACATGTGCCACAGCAGCCCCAGTTCCTGGTGTGGCATAGGATGGGGAATAGGAAGGATGAATCTCTTAAGAACAAGGCAAGGCCCCATTCCAGTAGGTCTGAAAGGACTGCCCTGGTTCCTAAGACAAGTCTCCAGGCCCAGAGAAATCAACCCCAAGTCCTACAGCCAGAGATCAAGCACATCACAGGGGTGACAGAAGCCTTATCCTCAAACCAAGTCTCAGGATCCCAGCAAGGCTCTCAGCTAGGGTCAGTTGGTTAATGTTGCATCACATGAGGGCCCACCCAGATTTTCTTCAGTCTGGAGGGCAGAACTCGGGGTGGGGTTGCAGGGTTGCAGGGTTGCAGGGTTGCAGGTATGTGAGGAGGCCCCATTTGAGACCCATGAGAATCAGGAGCTAGGTCACCATTGAGGATGAGAGTTGGAGAAACCTATTCTGGGGTGGGAAGGAGTGGTCTGTACAAATCACCCAGCAGGTGTTTTTACATAGACTGAACAGCTTGATAAGGCCAGAGGGGTGAGGGGTGGACCAGGTAAAAGGGAAGAAATGCAGCGGGAAGATGGGGGGAGCTGGTGGTAGAGGGAAAAGTGGATATAGTCACAACCAGGTAAAGACAGAAAGAGTCAGTGCCACTTCCTGACCTGTGGAGTGACAGGCCCCTTAGGAACATCCCAGCCTCCCCTTTCTGAGTTCCTTCCTGGGGACCTCTCCTGCCTTGGCTCCACTCCTCCAGTCCCTCAGACCTCAACAGGATATTGAAGCCTGCCCACAATGGGCATACACTCATTAAATGTTTCCTTCTGACTGTGTTCCTGGCCTGACAGAGGAGGAAGAAGAGACCCATAAACTTGGCAGCCTGTCTGAGAACGCATTCTCAGACACTGCAGGCAGTGCCAACCCTTTGGAACCCCGCCAGGATGAGAAGAGGTACTGAAAAGGTTGGATTTGGGAGGCCAGGAGAAGGGTGGTGGAGGAGATAACTTGTTTAGAGCTCCAAACTAGATCAAAGGGGAAAGTTTATGATTCTTCCCACATCTTGGGAGCTTCTGGACAGACCACACACACACACACACACACACACACACCCCTTCTCTGTCCTGGTTCAGCCATGGTCCCTTCATGCTGGTGAATCATCGACCAGGATATCTTAATGCATCCCTCTTCTTCCCTGCCTCAGTCAGCCCTCCTCATTCCATTCCATCTACCTCTCCCAACCAAGAATGTGACCCTTCTGTCACTGCTCCAGGGCTCCTGGTCAGCAGTTCCCGGCTAGCAGCTCCCCACAGGCTTCAGGGCTAAGCCTGACTATCCCTTTCTGTTCCTCAGCATCCCTTTGATCTGGGGTGCTGTGCTCCTGCTAGGCCTGCTGGTGGCAGCGGTGGTGCTGTTTGCTGTGATGGCCAAGAGGAAAAAAGGTAGGTGGCTATCTCTCTTCCTAGCCCAGCCTGGCCCTACCATTCCTTTATCAACCAGTTGTGTAGATGAGGCCAGGAGTCTAGGTCCAATCCCCCTACAAATGGATTTGTCTGGGCTTAAGTCTCAAGACCCCCATATCCTAGAATTCCCAGGGCTGAGAGATGGAGGGGAGGGAAGGAGATTCAGTGGGAGCAGGCCTACGGAAAAACAGGAATTGGAAGGGGTAGGGCAATGCAGTGGGAGGAAAGGCATTGGAGAAGGTAGAGAAAGGGTTTTAGGAGGTAGGCTGAGTGCTGAGGTGGGTGTAAGGGAGCTCTGGAAGCAGTAAATGGGTGGGGAGATTTACAGCAGGCTGGGGAGATGGAAGGGGTAAAGGTTTGGTGGTGGGAGCAGAGAAGGTGAGTCTGCAGTAGTGAGGAGATTTCAGAGGCTTCTGAAGGAAGGGAATGAGGGAAGGGCTCTGAGCCAGCCCCAGAAGCAGACTATGCTGCTGTTGTCTGTCCTGCCAGGGAACAGGCTTGGTGTCTGTGGCCGATTCCTGAGCAGCAGAGTTTCAGGCATGGTAAGAGGCCTCTGCAGGCCCACAGCCAAATTCCCCAGACGTTCCATTCATCATACTCACTGAGAGGTCCTAGGATGACGGGGTGGAGAAAGGACTGGGACCTAGTTGGGGTTCAAATCCTCTTCCTAAATGCTGTAAACTTGACACTAATGGTCTCCCTTGGCATTCCACCTTCCCAGATTTGGGGAAAAACTTGGGGCTTGAAAATCTTCAAAATGAAGCCTTCTTGCCCACTGACATACTCAGGACTCAAGAGATGATAGATCTAGTGTGGTCTTGGGCTTCCCACCAAAGGGAGTTCTGGGGCAGAGGGAGGTATTCCTGATTTGCCTGCTTTTGTTACAGAATCCCTCCTCAGTGGTCCACCACGTCAGTGACTCTGGACCGGCTGCTGAATTGCCTTTGGATGTACCATATGTTAGGCTTGACTCACCACCTTCATTTGATGATACCACCTATGCCAGCCTACCTCTTGATCCCCCATCAGGCAAACCTTCACCCCTAGCCCCATCCTCATTGCCCCCACTACCTCCTAAGGTCTTGGTCTGCTCCAAGCCTGTGACATATGCCACAGTAATCTTCCCGGGAGGGGACAAAGGTGGAGGGGCCTCCTGTGGGCCAGCCCAGAATCCACCTAACAATCAGACTCCATCCAGCTAAGCTGCTCATCACAATGTAAACTCATGAGGACCATCCCTGGGGGTTCTGTGCATCCAGCCAGCCAGCTCATGCTCTAGGATCCTTAGGTTATCTGAGCAGGGACTTTAAGATCGAATCCAATGTCCTGACTTTACTGACAGGGAAAGTGATGCTCAGATACGACCGAAATGTCTTGGGGAAGACCTCCCTGCCACCCACTCTCCCACTTGTTCTTCTGCCATTACATGGTGGGCTAAATAAACCCTAATAATGATATGCAAACTTGTAATGGCTGAATGGGAAAGGAAACTGTCCAAGTTTGACTGATTGCTTGGCCTGTGAACTGAAAAGACTCTGGTCTAAATTTTGTGCTGTATGATCTCCTGTCTCTCAGTGGGGAAATGGTTTCCTTCCCTGGTCAGAACACTATAATGAATTTGATTCAAGGGATACTGAAAAGTCTTCTTCAAAAGTATTTTTTGCTTCTCTCGTGATACCTCCAAGTATAGATTCATTTGCTTGAGTCAAAGAAGGTCCTCTCCTTTCTGCTCTGCACCTTGTGAATAAGTGACATGATGTGACAACATGTGATGGGGTGGGGGTGGTGTTAGGTTAATGATGGTTAAAAGAGACCCAGAACAAATGGTGTATGAGAAATGGTACTGAAAAGAAATAGGAATAAGGACAGAAATGAAAATAGACACCAAGTCTGTTCCCTGGCAGGGCAAAGGATTTTCAAGCACCAGAAGACCTTTACAGGCATCAGTCTTACCAGAGCTGGCTGTCTCTTAACTAGGTGGCCATCTGGTAGACTGTTTCCTTTGGTCTAAACTCTGGAGCCTGAGAAGGGCCCAGTGGAGAAATGAACTGAGGGGATGATAAAGGTATGGCCATGGTCAAGTATAAATGAAAGTCAGTCCAGGCTGGGGGTGAAAGAACCTTTAAGGATTTGCCAGAATTTCTTCTGCTGAAACTGTTCTATTTGAAAATACAGTAATCCCTCCATACTCATGGGTTCTGCATTCACAGATTTAAGCAAATGTGGATCAAAAATATTAGAAAAAAAATTAGATATTTCTTTAAATATTAGATTAAATATTTCTTTAAATATTAGAAAAAAATGGTTATGTCTGCATTTAACATGTACAGACTTTTTTCCTTGTCATTATTCCCTACACAATACAGTATAACAACTATTTACATAACATTTATAATGTATTAGGTATTTTAATGTAGAGATGATTTAAAGTGTATGAGATGTGTGGTTATGTGCAAATACTACACCATTTTATATAAGGGACTTGAGCATCCATGGATTTTGGTATCCACAGGGGCTTTTAGAACTAATCCCCCACAGATACTGAGGGATGTATGTATTTGCCCACATTGTGCTAAAATGCTCAGTAACCCAGTCTTGTTACAATCACAAACAGCTAGGCAGAAAGAGGTTTTCACCATCTGGAGGGGTCCTAAGCTTGACCTAGGCACCTCAGGAGAAAGAACAAGTGGTGTGCCCTGGGCTCCAATTTGCCCACCAATCAACTAATGATGAGGGATTGCCAGAAAGGTGAAGTGGCAGAAAAAAGGGCAGAATAGAGAATAAAAAGAACCCTCTGGAAAAACTCACCATGGTCTGAATATATTTAGAACTTTTTAGAATATGACAGAAGTAAAAAGTACATTTTTACTTTTGAGTACAAAGGAAAATACTAAAAAAAATAACATAATCAATTGAGTCGTGGGGAAGAGGAAATATAAAAATTCCATCATTGATCATGGTAGGAAGTCTATGAATACCAACCAAAGTCATAGTTGTAAAAGCAACTTCTAAGATGAAAATACCGACATTCTAAATTTTATAATAAGAAACATATGTAATATAATGTAAGGCAAATGCAGGCAACATGGTGAGATGACCTCCTCATATCAGAACTTTTAGAATTCAGTTAAAGAAGTGCTCAGAGAAGAACTCACACTCTTTAACAATTAAGCATCTTACTCAAATAGTTAATTTCAAAAGAGAAAAATGATATAACTAATACATAAAACAACGAACTCTTTAAAATAAAATGAAATTAAAGAGACACTGTTAGGCAACTTAAGAAGAGTGAAATAAGAAATGACAAAGGAGAAATAAAGACAATTAAAAAAATAATGAGAGTATTTTGTACTGAAGCTGGGAGTATTGATGAAATGGGAATGATGACAAAGGGAAGTGAAACAACTTTTTTGGCTGAAATGTTCTCTATCATGATTGTGCTAGTGATTACAGAGATATATATATTTGTCAAAACCTATCACTTAAATGGGTGCATTTTCCTATATGCAAATACTATTTTGATAAAGTTGACCTAAAACATAGTTGAAAGACTGTTGAGGAATAGTTAAAATAATTTGAGAGAAAAAAGCCTTTTAAAGAATGACACCAAACTCAGAAGCCATAAAAGAACTCATACATTAAAACTGATACATGGTAGAGTAAGAACCTTTGAAAATTGTCTCCTCCAAAAAGCAACAAGAAGGCTGGGCATGGTGGCTCACACCTGTAATCCCAGCACTTTGGGAGGCTGGGGCAGATGGATCACCTGAGGTCAGGAGTTTGAGACCAGCCTGGCAAATATGGTGAAACCCATCTCTACAAAAAACACAAAAATTAGCCAGGTGTGGTGGTGCATGCCTGTAGTCCCAGCTATTCAGGAGGCTGAGGCAGAAGAATTGCTTGAACCCAGGCAGTGGAGGTTGCAGTGAGCCAAGATCGTGCCACTGCACTCCAGCCTGGGTGACAGAGCAAGATACTGTCTCAAATAAAATCTGGAAATTAACCAAAGGCTTGTATCAATACAGGGAATGTTTACTGAAGAAAACTGTCTTTCTCCCTGTCATCTCATTTAAAAGAGAACTTCATAGAGTACTAACTATAAATCTAAAGTTAACATTATCTATTTAACACAACAGAAGGGCAGTTGATGAAGAGAGGAAAAAAGACATAAGACAAATAGAAAACAAATAAAATGGCAGACATAAATCTAACTTTATAGTAATTACATTAAATGTAAATGAATTAAACATTCCAATTAAAAGGCAGAAATTAGCAGAATGGATTAAAAACACATGATCCAACTAAATGTTGCCTATAGGAGAAAAAATTTAGATTGAAAAAAAAATTTAGATAGAAAAAAATTTAGATTGAAAGTGAAAGAATGTAAAAACATACACCATGAAAACTAGCTAAAGAGAGCTAAAATGACTATATGAATATCAGACAAAATAGAGTTAAGACTAAAATTGTTACTAGAGACAAAAAGAACATCTTATAATGATAAGAAGGTTAATCCATCAAGAAGATACAACAATTATAAATATATATGCACCTAACTATAGGGTTTCAAAATATGCAAGGCAAAAATGGACAGAATTAAAGAAAGAAATAGAAAATTAAACAGTAATAGTTGGAGACTTTAATGTCTCACTTTCAATAATGGACAGAATAAGTAGACAGAAAATCAGCGAGGAAACAGTAGACATGAACAACTCTGTAAATCAACTAGACCTAACAGACATTTGTAAAACACTCCACCTAACAGCAGTAGAATACACATTCCTCTCATGTGTACATGCAGCCTTCTCTAATATCCTAGAGTATCCTAGAGAAGGCTGCATGTACACATGAGAGGAATGTGTATTCTACATATATTATGGTCCAATATATGGTCTATATGTTAGACCATAAACAAGTATCCATAAATTTAAAAGGACTGAAATTATACTAAGTATGTTCTCTTACCATAATGGAATAAAATCAGAAATTAATAATGGAGGTAAATTTTGAAAATGTATAAATATGTAGAAATTAAATAACATATGTCTAAATGACAGCTGTGTTAAAGAAGAAATCACAAGGGAAATTAGAAACACTTTGAGATAAATAAAAATATAAATACAACATACCAAAACTTATGGGATGCAGCAAAATCAGTGCTTAGAATGAAACTTACAGCTTTGATAACCTACATTAAAGAAGATGATCTCAAATCAGCAACCTAATCTTTTACCTGAAGCAACTAGACAGAAGAGCAAGTTAAACTCCAAGCAAACAGAAGGAAGAAAATAACAAAAATTAGAACAGAAATGAATGAAATGAAATAGAGAACAAAAAAATAATAGAGAAATATCAACAAAACCAAGAGTTGGTTCTTTGAAAAGATCAACAAAATTGATAAACCTTTAGCTAGACTAGCAAGAAAAAAAAAGACTCAAATGATTAAAATAAAAAATGAAACTGGAGGGAGAACTACTGACATTAAGAAATAAAAATGGGTTATAGAGGAATACTATGAGCAATTATATATCAACAAATTAACATAACCCAGGTGAAATGAACAAATTCCTAGAAAGACATGAATTACTGAAGCTGACTCAAGTAGACATAAACATCTGAATAAATCTATAACAAATAGGGAGGTTAAATTAGTAATCAAAAAACTTCTCACAATGAGAAGCCCAGGCCCAGATGGCTTCACTGGTGAATGCTAACAAATATTTAAAGAATTTAAAAACCTACCCTTTACAAATTCTTGCAGAAAATAAATGAGAAGGGAATTCTTCCGAACTCATTCTATGAGGCCAGTATTACCTTAATCCAAAAACCGGAAAAAGAAATCACAAGAAAACAAAACAAAACAAAACACTACAAAGCAACATCCTTTATCAATGGAGATCTAAAAATCTTCAACAAAATACTAGCAAATAGAATATAGTGACAAATAGAAAGTATTATACACCATGAAAAAGCGGGATTTATCCCAGGAATGCAGAATTGATTTCACACATAAAAATCAGTCAATATGATGTTACACCATATTAATAGAACAAAGGACAAAAACCACATGGTCACCTCAACAGATGCAGAAAAAGCATTTGACAAAATCTGACACTATATCATGTCAAAAATACTTAACAAACTAGGCATAGAAGGGAATTTTCTCAAGATGATAAAGGGCATCTATCAAAAGCATACAGCACACTTAAAGGTGAAAGACTGAAAGTTTCCCCCGCAAGATTGGGAACAAGACTGGAATATTCACTCTTAGCCGCATTTATTCAACATTATACTAAAGGTTCTACGAAACAGAAATTAGGGAAAGAAAACAAATAAAAGGATTCCAGATTAGAAAGAAAGAAAACCATCTATTTTCAGATGACATGATCTTGCATATGTAAAATCTTAAGAAATCTACAAAAAAACTTAGAGCTAGTAAGTTCAGCAAAGTTTCAGGATGCAAAATCAATACACATTCTCTAACTTGTCTGAGAAAAAAAGAAAAATAAATATACACAGAATCAGTTGAATACACACAGACCAGTAGAATAAATGGAGACACCAGAAATAAACCCATTCATTTAAGATCAACTGATTTCCAACAAGGGTATCAAGACAATAAATGAGTGAAAGAATATTTTTTTAAAAAAACAAATGGTGCTAGGACAACTCAATAGCTACATGCAAAAGCATGATTTTGTAACATGACCTCACATGATATACAAAAATTCTCTCAAAATAAATCAAAGACCTACATGTAAAAGCTAAAACAAAAAAAGTCAATTTTTCTCTCCTAGAAGAAAACATGAGTAAATCTTCGTGATCTCAGATTAGCTGATAGTTTCTTAGATATGACACTTGAAGCACAAGGATCCAAAGAAAAACACAGATACACTGACTTCATCAAAACTAAAAACTTTTGTGTTGCAAAATGATTCCATCATCAAAGTGGAACGACAACTCACAGAATTGAAGAAAATATTTGCAAATCAAATCCAGTAAGGATCTAGCATGCAGAATATATTTTAAAAACATGTAAAACTCAGCAATGAAAGGCAAAACCCCAATTAAAAAATGGGCATATAATTTGAATAGACATTCTCCAAGAAAACATACTAGTTTCCAGTAGGCTCATGAAAAGATGCTCAACATCATTAGTTACTAAGGAAATACAATCAAAATCATAAGATACCACTTCACACCCACTGGAATAGCTATAAATGTTGGCTAGGCTGTGGAAAATTGGAAGCCTCAATCATTGCTGGTGAAAACCTAAAATGGTACAGTGGCCTTGGTGAATAGGTTTGAAAGTTCCTCAAAAAGTTAACACAGAATTTCTGTATGACCTGACAATTCCTGGGAATGCCCAGATAGGTATATACTCAAGAGAACTAAAAGCCTATGTTCACACGAAAACTTGTACATAAATGTTTACCATAGCATTATTTATAACAATAGTTAAAAACTGGAAATAACCTAAATGTCCACCAACTGATGAACAGATAAACAAAACATGGCATCATGTGCCACAAGGTGGTACAATGGAATGTTACCTGGCCATAAAAAGTAATCCTACACCATAAATGAATCTTGAAAACATTAAGCTAACTGAAAGAAAAGGCCATATATTATAATTCCATTTAAATGAAATGTCCAGAATAGGCCAATCTTTAAAGCCAGAAATTATATTAGTGGTTAACAAAGATTGAGAGAAGGGGAAATGGGAAGTGACTGCTAATGGGACTGGAGTTCCTTTCTGGGGTGATAAAAATGTTCTGGAATTACAGAGTGGTGATGGTTGTACAATCTTACAAATATACTACAAAGCACCGAATTGTATACTTTAAAAGGGTGAATTTTATCTCAATTTTAAAAAGTGCCAAAAGGGAATGCCAAAAACAAACAAACAAACAAACAAAAAGGATACAGTAGTGCAGGGTGTTATTATCTATCACCACTATTTGTGGGAAAGAAGGATGCAGTAACTTTATACTATTGCTTGCATGTACGTAGAATAATTTTGGGAGGATACACAAGGAAGTGGTAACATTAATTATCTCTGAGGAGGGCAACTGGTATCTGGAAGACAGAGATGAGAGACAGTTTTTCACTGTTACAGACTTGTTTCTTTTGAATTTTGTACCACATAAATGTAACATCTATTTCTAATTATAAAAGCTGAACCAATAATAGTAGCTACTAGTCATTGAGTGCTTACTATGTGCCAGGTGCTTTATAGTCATTTAATCTTCATAATGACAGTCTTTTGTCCTATTTTTAGGACAAAAGGATATTTTATCTCCATCTACAGAAAAGGAAACTGAGGCATATAGAAGATAAATTATACGCCCAAATGAATGCAGCTATTAAGCAGCAGAGTTAGAATTTCAACCGAGCCTATCTGGTTCCAGAGTCATTGTCTGGACTGCTACTCTATATTACCTCCCAGAAATTTAAAGGAATGAGGGAGGAGGACAGAGGGGAAAGTGGGTGAGAAGAAAGAAAGGAGAAAGTAAGATGGGAGGAATGCAAGGGAGAAGACGGAGGGAATAGAGGGACAGGAAAAAGAAAGGTAACAAGAAGGAGAAAAGTGGAAGGAGGAAATGTATAGATTAGATTGCATGATTTAAAGGGCAAGTACAGGCCTCCCTTTCATAAACATCTCCCTTCCTGTCCTTAAAGTTCTGATCTTGGCCATTTGAAGAGAACAGTGAACACTGGGTATAGGAAAGCCTAGTTCCCATGAAAGCCTGCATAGCCTAGCATAATCTCTGGAATCAAATCTGAGTTAGAAGCTCAGCTGTACCATTTTGTGGCTGTGTTTGTTGGGGTAAACTCTTCCCAGGCTTCCATTTCTTCATCTGTAATATGAGTACTTGTCTCACAGAGTTGATAGAGGATTTAAACAATGTATTTCAAGCACAAGTAAGTAAACAGCGAATTGCAACTATCATAACTTTAGCAAATTCACTCTATGGACACTAGATGATTGAGTTATAAAGCATAAGAAACAAATGGAGAGATCATACTCAGTGGAAGAAAGACCATCAAACAGATAAAGGCCAAAGACAGCAACTCCAAATAGGAGAAAAAGGAAGAAAGCTAAAGTTATACATACTCTGGCAACTTAACAATTTCACCTGGAAATGCCCAAATCACATCGCACTAAGGAGAAATGAATTCCCACAGCCCTTTGTACCTCTGAAAAGACTCCTTGACTTTTTAGGAGCCCATTACCATATCTGTGCCAAAAGAGGGCAACACCAAGGCACTCACACTACCAGCCTTTCTTAAGTAATGACAACTTCTTTATTAGGGTCATAGGTTTTCATCTGCTAATGGATTCCACCTTTTAAAAGATGGAATCAGTTCATCTTAAGGCCTTCCAGCCTCCCAGCTACTCCTGGTTTTAACTTCTGGTAGAGTTGTGCTAATGACTGTTAAGAGTTAAAAAAAGATCTAAGTGGTATGTTTCAGAAAACATAGGCGTTTATTTTGATAAAGATAGCAGTAACTGTAAAGGCTAGGATACTTAATATGTACACTATAGCTTTAAAAGGAGAATTTGGGGCATTTCCTTATGTTATATACAATAAAAGAATCATGGTCCCTTCAGATTATTGGCTTTTGTTTTAACACATACATCTTGAGTTTCTTTTGCGTCCTTCTCTCCTTGACATCAGCCACTCTGTCAAATCCTGAAAGAAGGAAACATAAAGAATGTCACAATACAAAGAATGTCCTCAGCAATGACTAGCAGCCCTGGGAAGGGAGATTTGCAGGGCTCTGAGGAAAGGAAATACATTCTTTCCCATCCTTTTCTTGCCTAATCTTACCATTCACCTTCATGGACATTATATTGTGACTTCTAAGACCTTTTTCTCTCCTTAGTGACCATCCAGTTACTCCAAGGAAACAACCCAACTGCTTTGGCTAAGAGCAAAGAACTTTCTATGCCTAAGGGTTACCAATGCTGAAACAAAGGGCGGAGAGAAGCTGAAGACATTGCTGTTTAATAGTAGTAAGGTATTCCTGTTTGTCCAGGCGGGGTCTAGCACTAGGAAGAGGACTATACTTACCTCTAGAGCAAGGACTAACTCCTTATATCCGTGTGTCCCTTTTTACTTCAGAGGTGCAGCCTTTGACTGCTTGTGAGTAAGAATCTGAGACTGTCTTTACGTCTCTCACACAAGGGTTCCAGGAAGAAATGCTTACTCTGTATTCCTAAATTTCTAAGAGTTATCTTCCTCCAGAAAGTCTCCTTTTATCCAAATCCTGGTGAAGCAGGTATCAAAAGGCCTGATGCTGTTAGTCAGGGACATGAATTCTCTCTTTTCACATCTCATTACAGAGGCCTTAAGCTCAGATACCCACTGGTGATAGACAGGGCAGGTCACACATCGAGAGAAGAACTCTTTAAAGTACTGAAAGGAAAAGAAGGTACATTAGCTCTAGGATTAGTGCTTCATTCCCCTAACATGGCACTTCATCAGAACTTACAAAGGTCCTCCTCATTCAACATATTCACTCATGACTAGGGGAACAGGGAGGAGTTATTGATGGCAAAGTGGGCCTGGAAAACTGATTTGGGGATACAGAGGAACTGGAATGTGTTCTAGACTCAGAAGGGCTGTAGGTAGATGTGTCAAATTACAGGCTGAACCATAGTGTACAGGTTCACTGAGGAGGGATAAATGTTAATATGTTAATGATACTGGGTAGTAGCTGGCAAAGGTGGAAAGTTAAGAAACCCAGTCCAGACCTAGATGCAATAATATCTGGAAGGATACATAAGGTAGGTGGAAACTTTTTATGTGGAGAAACAAGGGATTCAGAGTAAAGAGAGTCCGAGCCAGTAAAAGAGAAAGTAAGGAAGAGATTCAGGTGGCAGAAAGAGCATCACAGGGTAGAACTAAGTGAGTTAGGTGTTAGTTGAAGGGCCACTGAGAAACAGGTACCTCGAGGGTTTGGCTGCGAAGCTCTAGGGGAATATGCATGAAGATACCCTCTGGCATTTTCTGTAACATTAGCACATGGCACTCTAGGAATCGGACAAAGCCATGAGCACCAAATAGCGAGGCATTGGTTCTTTTCACCAACTGGCAAGCCTTAGAGAAATAGTGCTCAAAGAGGTCCCATTGTGACTCCTGGGCAAACCTGGAGGAGAAAAGTAACAGCTCTCAGCAATATCCACTGCTTACCAACCACGGCTTTTGCTTAAAATCGTCACTTCTTTAAGGCTCGAAGACCTCCTGGACAGTCAGAAGTGCAGTGATGCTAGAAAGTGACCAAGGCTATTAACTCACATACAAGGAAACTTAAAAGGAGACCAGTTATATTTAGCCTTGTTATGGGTTACTCTAGCACTTAAATGTAAACCTAAACTTAACCCTTGACCTATAGTCCAAAACCTGTTGAAGGACAAGAGCCCTTCTAATAAGATAGGAGGGGATGGGAGGTATATGGGCTTTAAAAGTTGGTTAGAGATGTTCAACAGTCCTGCCTGGTGGGGAGAGATAGCTTAAATGACTTAAATGTCTATCCTTTCCCATAGCCCTTGAGTAAGACATTACCACATGGCCAGGGAGGAGTGGACTCCCAGCATGACGTTGCTCTGAGAGATTAGAACACAGCTGTGCTCATAGATTTGAACAAAATGCAGACACTCACTAAAGGGCCGACACAGCAATCCTGTGAACACAGAAGGTAACCAGGCTAGCATATATTGTCAGTGTAGGAACTAGGGTACAGAAGGTGTGTGATACAGAGAAGGAAACAAGACCCCAAAGGCAGACACCCCTGAATCACAGCATGGTTCCCAGACTTTAAGGAGCCAGAGGTCAGAGGCAGAGGCCATGCCTGAGGGACAGGTTCATGACTGCCTGTGTTCCAAACCTAGAGCCCTATCTGAGGTCTGAATCCCTCAGGAGTACAGCAGAGACCTGTGCAAGATTTACCTTTTCCGTAGAGCAGCAGATCTAGGCAAGCAGAATAAAAGCAGGCCAGGCCAAGGACATCATAACCCTGGGAAATGAGTGCCCACTGACTCTCCAGTACATGGACACACAGACCAAATCTGCCGAGAGACAGAGCCACTGGGACCAGCTAGGGAGTAAGGAGGATGAGTAGGAAAGGAAGGGGTCTTACACCCTAAAAGCAGCCTAACATCCCCTAGATCTCCTCTTCACAGCTCTATTTATATAGAGAACATCTGTGCCTGGGATCAGACCCATCTTTAGGTAAAGGAGGTGGGAATTTGCCTCTGAGGCAATTTCCAGGGTCTTGAGCTGCTGCAGTTTTCTATCTCCCTGCTGAATTTTTTTTTTTTTTTGAAGAAAGTTTGTCCATGAGCCCCAAGTATTGAGGAATATATAGCAGCTTTGACTGCATTTCCACTCCTGACTCTTCCACACTTAAGATAATGCTTCTGCAGTGGCCAAGGGAAAGATATCCCCAGGTGTGGAAATAGAACAGCATCTCCCTCTCCATTCCAAACTTCTCTGGGAAAATATACACACCCCTCTTAGAAAACAAATACAAATGACAGAAAATAATCTTAATACTTCTTCTTCAGAAATGCAGATCTGAAGAGAACTGAGAGGACCAGATTCTCCAGAGCTGGTTTCTTGAGGTATCTGCATATCTCACGAGCTTGAAAACCTGAGGAGGTTCAAGAGCGCTGTGTGAGGTCTAGCTGTGAACATGTACTCTCTAAAAGCCCTAGACTCACCAGCCCTAAGTCCCATTACCCAGCTTGATGGAGAAGTCAAGATGGCCAAGGCAGAGCTTGGTGTAGGCAAGGGCCTGCATGAGCTGAGCTGTGGCCAACAATCCCTCCCTGGAGAAGCAACATAAACTGCTTTTTTGAATGGCCATCTGCCCATAGTGCAGCCACTTCTCCTTGTCGCCCATGGTCTGGGAGAACTGAGAGAGGTCCACATAGGTAGAGACAACCTGCAGGAAAACAAACACAGGGCAAAATATTCCCATTGTACATTCACTTGACATTTCCATTTTGTTCCTTTCCTCTGTAAGAGCCTGTTATAGTGCCTTGCTGCTCACTCAGTCTGAACTCCTGGTATCCCTACCACTTGCCTCCAACCCAGCTGGAAAAATATGCTCCTTCTCACCCCTGCAGTTCTAATTGAATCATTCTCACTGCCTGTCTTTAAACAAACCAATTTCTCTACATGCTTCTGCTTTTCCTCTCCAATCCATGACTTTCCACTTCAAAACAATGATTAAACTACTTCTTTGTCTTCTCTAATTTAAGACCTCTGATATTTGCTCTGTAGAGCTCTTCAGGGCTGCTGCCTAGATTTCTATATAACTACCTGCACATTTGACATAATGAGTGCTCTTTTCTTGGAACACTCTTTCTTAGCTTTCCAGGATGTCATGCTTTCTTGGTTTTCCTTGTCTCCCTGGCAACTTATTCTCAATTTCTTTTGCTAGTTTCTCCTTACCACTCTGATCTTTTAATACTGGAGCTGTTAACAAAGTCCCTGGACCTTTTTTCTTTTCTAAACTCATTCCCTTGGTGTTCTCACCCAGTCCTATGGCTTTAAATAGTATTTGCACGCTGATGGTTCCCATATGTCTATTTCCAGCTCAGACTTCTCCCATGAACCCCACCCAGACTTGTGTATTCACCTGGACTCTTATTAACCAGACTCATCTCCACCTGGATGTCCAATAGGCATCTAAAATAAAACATATCCAAAGCCTAGCTCCCAAATCTTCCTCCAAATCTGCTCTTCCTGTAGACTTCCCTATCCCAATTAAGAGCATCTCTATCCCTCTGTAAGTTCAACTAACAACTTTTGGGATTATCCTTGGCTCTTTCCTTCACATCTCAGAACTGATCCATGAGTGAATCCTGTTGGCTCTATCTTGACAAAAGACCACCCTTAACTTATTTTCCTATCACAATAATCCAAGCCACCACCATCTCTTGCTTATATTACTGCAATAGCCTCCTAACTGGTCTCCCTGCTTCCTTCCTTGTCCCCTTCAGGATACTTTCAACACAGTAGACAGAATGATCTTATTAAAATATAAATAGATCCTGTCACTCCTCTTCTCCGAACCCATTAATGGCTTCCCATCTCTTTCAGAGTAAAAGCCAAAACTTCTACAGTGGCCTAAGGTCTGCACCATTTGCCATCCCACTCCTTCCCGGTCCTTCTGACCCCATCTCTTGGTTCACTCGCTTCCTCTTCCTCCCCTCCAGTCACACTGTCCTTCAAACACGGAGGGTATGCCTTGGGCACTTACTGTGCCTTCTGCCTGAATACTCTACTCCCAGGCAGCCTGGCTTTCTTGCCTCCTTCAGATATTTACTCATGCCACCTGCTCAGTAAAGCTTTCTCTGACCACCTTGTTCAAAACTATACCCCACCCCTCACCTCACAGAATCCCATATCCCCTTGTCTCCACTTAATTTTCTCCACTGCACTGATTATCACCCAACATGCTGTATATATTACTTATTATATTTCCCTGGAGTCAAGATCAGTGCCTGGCATATAATAGGTGTTCACCAAATAGTTCGCTGTTGCGTATGTGGAAAAGACAGAAAGACACTAAAATTAGGAAGACACATTTTCTTTTGTTTTTTCATAAATCAGCAGTTTCAAATCCTTTTTTTAGATCACAGGCTTCTTTGAGAATCTGATGAAAGCTATGACCCCTTTTCTTCCTCCTGCCAGCCCCCAAAGGTTCTTTTGAATATACACATAAAATTCTGCATTCAGTTCAGAGAGTTCACAGATAATCTCATACCTGGAAACCCATCTATAAACTGCAAATTAAGAAACCTCACTTGAACATGTGATCAGTGTTGTCCAGTTAAGTCTGGGTTATTGGGGAACCATGCTAAAACCAGGAACTTGGCAGGATCTTTCTCCACAGCACTTGAGGTTTCTAAGTGAGGTCCAAAGGCAATGCAAGGACTTGCTTACCTGGGCTTCATTTGCAAGCTCCTCGGCTGAATTTTTCTGCATCAGAGTAGCGAGGCAAGCAAACCTGCAGCTACTGGCTGTGGCCTCCAGGTTATAGAGCTGACAGAGGAGGGAGAGGCAACGCACCCGCTGCTGCAGGACTGCCAACTTCTTCTTACTGTTTTGAGGCACAGGGTGGTTAGCATACCCTTATTCTTTACCAATGTCCAACCTTCCCTCCCCACAAGAGCTCCAAGTCTACTTATCATGGGGCCATCTACAGATGTCCAAATGCAGAAAGAGTTCTCAGATCCCACTACTCCTAACCTCATATGCCATTTTAATTAGTCCCTCTTGATCAAGAAAATTTCAGAGAGAGGTTTCAAAAAAAGATTCTTTCTTTGAATCCCTATTTGCTACATGTAATTGGGTGGGGGAGTAAGATGGAAGAGTGAGAACTGTATGTTATACACTTATCTGTTACATGCATATATATGTATGCTGACTGTTATATGTCTTTTATCTGCTTGTCTATTAGATGCTTGAAGATTACGTGATTGTAAAAGAGTAGTTTTAGGTAAAAAAGGCAAAGCTCAGGCTAGTTAACTACAGTTTTAGGGAGCCTTCTCACTTCTCACTAGGATTATTTGGAGGTTGGCTTGGGGAACAGGAATGCCAATACTTTTCCAGGAATGTCTGGAAAAGGACACCAAACCAGGTCCAAGGGAAATTCCTTTTCAGCAGTCGAAGGGCTTTCCTAGCCAATTTTTTGGCTAAAGTAATGTGTCCCATGTTGAAACAGACCTGGAGATGGGAAAAGAAGAAGAAGTAATGTAAATATAAGGTTTTGGATATAACACACTGGCTCTTTTGAGATGTGTAATTGGGGTAATTGAGGTTCTTGTTAGTGTGACTACCAACCAGGCTATGCTCTGAGGTGCTAGAGTGAGCTGAGCTAGAGCACAGCCTGGTTAGCAGTCACACTAACAAGCATCAGTATGGCCAAAAGCAAGTAGAGGGTTGAGAAAACAGGATTATGGCAAAAGCATCCTCCTTTCTCATCTCCCACACATTTGTCAGTGGGCAGTAGAGGAAGGCTGTGATTTAAAATATGATGCTGCTAGACTGAGATGGGATCATCATTTGAGTGGAGACCCAGATGCTCTCACATGGCATAGAAAGCATCTATAATATCACCAAATCCTTTCTCTCTCCTTCCTAAACAGGTTGAACCATAGTAGATGTGGAATGGGAGCTGGGGAACTACCTTGAAGTTATCAGTATCTTCACATTCTAAGGCTGAATCCCTCAAGAAAGTGATAAAGTGTACGTGATTCTAGAACAATCTTGGGAGGACTGTACAATAACTTTCTCTTATAAAGGGAAAGAATAATTATTTAACTTTGCTCTGAAGACCTCTTGGTTGAAGCATAAATAATTCAATAATGTGACAACTCTAATATTTCCCTTGTCTGTCAAGACATTATGTATATTAAGTTTACCCTCCGAACCAAATTATCTTAAGGTTTACATTAAAATTAGTTTACATATGCTCCAATGAGAAAATTAGTTTATATCTACTTCAATGAACATAAATGGATAATTCACAAAGAAATACAAATGACCAATAAACATAGAAGAATGATGTACTTTTAATTAAGAGAAACATTAAAACAATGTAACTTTGTCTAGGAATTAGCAAGGTTAGAAAAGACCGATAGTATCTGATGTTAGTAAGGATACAAAGAAATGGGAAAAACTTGAGTTGATTAATATTTTTGGTTGGCAATTTGGTGATATATTTATTATTTTTAAAATTGTGCCTTAATATTTCCACCTTTGAAAATTTCTCTTACAGAAAACACTCTCACAAGAGGAGAAAGAGATATTTAAGAGGAATAGCCACTATAGTAATGTCAATAATAATCCCCAAATTAGAGACAACCGAAATGCCCCTGAAGAAGGGAGTAGCTAAGCTATGATCTGGCCAGTGGAGTACTTAGTAGTTGTAACTATGTGGTGGATCAGTATGCACACCAATAGGTAAATATGTTCAATCTGATCTGTTAAGAATAAAAGCAAGCTGCAAGAACAAGAAAATGTAGAATATGATCCTATGAAAAATAATAGAAAACAATAATGATATGGCTGTGTGTTTACAGTTGGTGGAACATGCATACAATTATTAATCATGGTGCAGGAGTAGGATTAGCGGATGCTCTTTCACTTTCTACCTATTATATATTTCCATATTTTATTTATTATTCTCTTTATTATACTTTTAGTTCTGGGGTACATGTGCAAAATGTACGGGTTTGTTATATAGGTATACACGTGCCATGATGGTTTGCTACACTCATCAACCCGTCATCTACATTAGGTATTTCTCCTAATGCTATCCCTCCCCTCGCCCCCCAGCCCCCAACAGGTTCCAGTGTGTGATGTTCCCCTCCCTGTGACCATGTGTTCTCATTGTTCAACTCCCACTTATGAGTGAGAACATGCAGTGTTTGGTTTTCTGTTCTTGTGTTAGTTTGCTGAGAATGTGTATAAACGTTTTAAATGTGTATAACCTTTTATCACATTATCACATTTACAATCATACACAAAAAACAACACAACGATTTTAAAAGAAATAATAGGGTAACCCTCAAGGAGAAATAGCCAGCACTTCAAGGTCACCCTCTGCCCTCACCTCTGACAGAAGACAGCAGAAAGTGGCCTCCTCAAACTGACAGATCTTCACCTTGTATTTTTTCAAAAATGAAAATGCTGAGGGTTGGCCCAGAAGACTGCTTGCCTTCCTCAAATAAAAGAAGGCCTCCAAACAGGGCAAAGGATAAAGAAACTGGATTAGGATTAGGATGATGCTGGGATGAGATAAAGGCAAAGGCTGGAGTAAGGTTATGATGAGAGTCAAGATCAGAATTTGAATACAATTTGGATTTCAAGCTAGAAACAGGAGCTGGACTGCTTGTGCAAGAGTCAGGGGCAATGCTGACATGGGTTGGTGCTATTCTGCTACCACATTCCCACTTCATTTTTTTCCTGCCTCCTTTCTAGCTCTTCTCCCTCTCCTACTTTCTTCCACTTTTCACTCATGGTTATGATGTTAAGAAATCTCAATCAAATTCTCAGTAAAAGGCTCAGCTGAAGGGTGGATTGCAGAACCTGCTCACCATGTAACTATCTGACAGGTCCAAGGAGGCAGCCGCAGCCTCTAGCAGGTAATAAAATGCACAGGTCATTTCTCCTAAGACCAAGCAATGCTGGGTGAGGGGTGAGAGCACTAACTCCAGGACATCCTTACAGTGACAAGGCATTGTGGTCAACAGGTCTGTCTCAGGGCTGGTCTGAGCCAGCTTCCTCTTCACTCGATCTAGGAACTCTTCCTCTGTTCTTTGTGGAAAGAAAATGAATAATTGAGAGTGGCAACCTTTATTCGGGGATTACCAGGTCTCAAAGTCACTTTTTCCAGGAAGCTTTCTGGTATCATTCATCAATTCTTTGTCTATCCTTCTTCATTACTCCATAAAAATGTAAAAGTCAGGAACCAGAGCTATAACTGCAAAGCTCTATTAGGAATTTTTAAAAGCTGAAAGCCAATCTAAATACCTCAATCTAAATGGGGAAATACCACACTTGAATAGTTAAATAATCTAAATGTTAAATTAAACATAAAAAATGATACAAGGCAATAAATAATGATACATTTTTTCTGTTAGCATATTTGAATTTTCTAATACCACATTTTATCCTACAACAACGCTGTCATTCAGGCAGGCAAGAATTATCTCCTTTAGGTCATTGAGACTCCAAGAGATTACATATGGCTTCACAGCTACTGAGAAGTAGAAAGAAAACTAGAGCTTAACTCTGTAACTACTAATCTAGTGCACTTTTCACAGGCACGCTGAGCTCAAAAGTCAGACCTCTCTAAGCTATCATAATCTAAACAAAGTGGAAACTGAGGAGAGCCTTGAAGGATGGTGAACACACTGATAGGTGGAGAGATGTGGAGGTCACTCAGCATTTAACAAGGGAGAATTGTGTGAACAAAGACATACAGGTTAGTGTGGGGGTGGTTCATCTAGAATGGATTTTTGTTTGAAAATAGTAAGAAATCAAGTTAGATAGGTGGAATGAAAAACTGTATGTAGAGTGGCTGCTGAACTCCAGGTGGGAACATCGAACACTGATAAACATCAGAGACCCAGGAGGTATATGGTTAGGAAATGTATATTCATTTTACTATCCTCTGGGGTAAAAAGAATTGAGAAGACAAATTTCTATCTAGAAAAAAATATGCTACTTATAAAATATTCTAGCTGGGTACGGTGGCTCATGCCTGTGATCCCAGCACTTTGGGAGGCCAAGGTGGGTGGATCACTTGAGGTCGAGAACTCCTGAGTTCAAGATCAGCCTGGCCAACATGGTGAAACCATGTCTCTACTAAAAATACAAAAATTAGCCAGGCATGGTGGCGTGTGCCTGTAATTCCAGCTACTTGGAGGCTGAGGCAGGAGAATTGCTTGAACCTAGGAGGTGGAGATTGCAGTGAGCTGAGATCATGCCACTGCACTCCAGCCTGGGCAACAGAGCAAGACTCCGTCTCAAAACAGACAAACAAAAAGGTATTAAACAAAGTTTTTCTCAACCATTAGGAAATAATTTTCCTATAAAGAATCAAAAATCACCTTTCCAAATCTTCTCTGTTAACCTGAATACTGGGCTGAGTACAAGTGTCACCACAGCCCATCTGCAACTGACATAAGTGGCTCAGTTTAATGGTCATCTTTCTGTCACTTTTGGCCCCTCCATGTTCACCCTCAGCATCTCTGTCTACCTGCAGCATTCACTTGAGAAGGCTTCCTGAGTTCTGGATGGTTTCATCTGGAACTGAAAACTATCTGTAGGGAGAAAAAAATACGATTAATTCTCCATGTTTGGATGAACTGAGGACATTTTAAATTCCTGACTACCTTTCCTCTGCAGTTTACAATACAAAATTAAGATGGTAGTTTGTAAATTCCTTTACAACTGCCTGTGATTCAAATAGTAACTCTCTTCATTCCCAAACCTTCAAATGAGTTCTGTTTTTGAAAGATGCACTCGGTTTTTTCAAAATGAAGGAAAAATAAAGAATGTGTCCATCCTCGTTTGCTGGCTCCTTCTAATAGTGGAAATCCCTGAATATGTATGGTTCATGCCCAGATCAAAATGAACTGTATAGGCTAAAACCAAGTGAAGAAAATTGTGATAGTACAAGATACCACACTTCCCTAGTCGGTGACCAAGAGAGCTTTCCAGCTTTACCTAGCAGGCCTTTAAATAACCTTTTTATCCTACAGATTTGACTCTTCTTCTGAGGCTGCCTTCTAATAGATCACAACAGCAACTATTAGAAATCATGTGGAGATGTTACCCATTGGAACTTACAGCATGGATGGTGGGATTGATAAGGAGTCTAAGAGAACTGTTCCAGAGAGGATTTGGGTCAAGTAAAAGGACTGGGTTTCTGATGATAATGATGTTAAGTCGCAGCTAAGATAACAGAGGATATTGGCAGCCCTACTGCAGTACACAACTCCAAGAGGCACCATCATATCATAGCCACTGTAATAGTACCCTCTGGAGTCAGACAGTCCCTGGTCTGTAATGGCTCTGCACAAAGGCCTCGGGTCTAGGAAGCCTCCTCAGGGTTCTGCTGGGCTGAGACGGTCTTGAGCCTTTTTCCTATAGATGGACCAGGCTGTCTAATCCAAAGCAAAAAAACTGACCTCTCAAAAACAAAAAGTCATACAGGAAATATGAACAATAGCACTATTTCTTCACAATACTAGACTTTGGAAAGCACAAAAGGTGCAAAAGCCCATAGAGCTCATCAACCAATGACTAATTGCTCCAAGTCATTGGTCTACCTTCATAGTTGTGATGTTATAGCTAGAAGAGGAATTAGGATCATACACCAAATCCCTTATTTTAGCCCTTTGCCAGCAACTATCTATCATTTTCCACATACCATCACCCTACCCCCAGTACCGAACCAACTCCTCTTTTATCAAAGTAGGGAGAGGATCTGGTTGGGTCTTGATAGCTATCGTCAAGTATGGAAGAGGGTATAACTATGAAACATGGGTGAAGCTGCAAGGAGGCAGCTTACATCCTTATGAAAGAAGAAACTTTCTGACAGCTGGAGGAAATGAGTTCTTCTGTAAGGTAAGCTGACTGAAAAGGTTAAAACAAAGATGAATGAACTCATCTGGGATGCAGTTTATCGGCTATGGTGAACTTCTATTCATTATTAAAACCTTCTTCAGGTAGCTAACTCCTCCTTATCCCTCAAGACACAATACTGACATGATCTACTTCAAAGGAGAACCTTCACTGACATATTTCCCTGGCTGAGTTAATGGCCCCTTCTCATTTTCATTGCTTTTACCATGCCATACTAGAAGTCTCTATCTCTATATCTGTAGTAATCCCCAAACAGATAGCTTCAGGAGTGCAAAGACCAAGGCTTATTCACATCATATTCCTTAGCGTAGACTCTGATACACACAAGGACTCACTATATGTGTACTGAGCTGAAAAATAATAGTAATAATCAAAATGATAGCTAAAGTGTGTTGTGCACTCACCATATGTCTAGCACTGTTCAGAGCATACTACATATTTTAACTAATTTAATCCCCACAATGACCCAGTAAAATTGGTATTGTTATTATTAATTAATTAATTTTTTTGAGACAGAGTCTTACTCTGTCGCCCAGGCTGGAGTGCAGCGGTGCAATCTCGGCTCACTGCAACCTCCATCTCCCAGGTTCAAGCAAATATCGTGCTTCAGTCTCCTGAGTAGCTGGGACTACAGGTGCACACAAGCACACCGGGCTATTTTATGTTTTTAGTAGAGATGGGGTTTCACCGTGTTGGCCAGGCTGCTCTTGAACTCCTGACCTCAAGCGATCCACCCGCCTCAGCCTTTCAAAATGCTGGGATTACAGGTATGAGCCACCACACCCGGTCCATGAAGTTGATATTATTACTGTCCCCAGTTGATTGAGGTTAAGTAACTTGCCCAAGATTGTCAATCAAAACAAATATGATCTCTAATGTTGCTTTTAATTCTGAGATTACATTTTTTTAAATCTCTAGTACTTCAGGAATAAATAAGTGGTTCTATCTACTTTTCTCCCTTAATCTGATTTCAACTTTTTGATGAAGAACTCCACATACATGAATACCAATATATCCTCTTTCTGTCTCCTGGGTTTACCTTGGGGAGAAGGCAGCTGCAATTTGTCTGTGATCACTTGTGTTAGCACTGAGCCAGTATCTCTGTAAGTACAGAATTGAGAGGTCCCCTTGGAACTCTTAGTAGAACAAACTGCAAAACGATGAAAAGGGACAAAGTCTCCTCCATGGCAGCTCCCACAGCGGCAGGCCAAGTCTTGGAGAAAGCAGGCACATTCAAGGTGCAGAGCTGTCTGTTGTTCCTTGGGCCAGAGCTCCCAAGCAGCTTCCCGTAGTAGAGGCACTCCAAATTCCAATACCTCAGTTTGAGGTAGGGATAATTCTTCTTGTAGTGTAAGAAGAGAGGCTGAACCACCATCTGAAATTTAGGAAAATCTAAGTGAGATTTTTCCTTATAAACTTTTTGAGCTTCAATATGGCAAACTCCCAAGCACATGGCTGCTAGGGTAGAAGAAAATTCTATTTGTAAATTTAGGATGATATTACTGCCTCCTTTGTATAAAAATTTTTGCATTATTCTGAGATTGATATTGACCATATCTAGTATAAAGTATAACAGAGAAGAAATGATCAATGGTTCAAAAATATACCACTGATTTCATAATACTTTCTCCTAAATTGAGATTTTACTTCAAATTATTATAAATGTCAAATCATAGGGAATGCTCTGTTCAAATATAGGGCCCAAACATATTTCAAAGTCAAAGGAAAATTATATGTGCTTTGGGTAGTCCATGCTATAATTTTATTCTTTCATGTGGAGAATTCAAGATTGTAAGCTATTTATATCTTGCTTTGTTCATGTCTGTTTCAATACCACATGTTTGTCTTCCTTGTGAGTTTCTGAAATTGGGGATGGTTTATCCTTTTATCTCATTCTTTGCACCTAGAAGCCAATAAAAGATTACGTCAATATTTTCTGAACCAAAAATCAAACAAAATACTAACACCTGGGTTAACAAGGAGCTAGAATTTTTGAAATGAAGACAAGTCTGAAAAATACAGCATATATATTTTTCACTATATCCATGTCTCCTTCATGGTTTAAATGATAATTTTCTTTTTGTTTCTTAGCCATAGGCTTTGAGAGAGAAGCCCTCAAACTGGGTGTGATGGTATGCACCTATTGAGCCCAAGAATTAACAACCTGGGCAACATAACAAAACACCATCTTTAAACAAACAAATGAGAGAACCCCTTGATATACGATATTGATGGTCTTTCTGAACACAGATACCCCCACAGGGACTCTTTGTTCCGATCTGAGAAAAAGGGAACGGCCGGTCCTTACCTAACTTTGTTTTATTCTCTTTGGTTTGATCAGTGATGTTGATAGAGGAAGGCACTAATATGGGCTCATTAGGAGGCTCTTGGCTCTTCTCAGACCAGCAGAGCACATGTATATCCACAAGAGCTCTCAACACCTGAAGTAGCTTATTTTTATCCCAGCCAGGCAGGAGGTGCTGCAACAGATCTGTATGGAAGGAGTGACCAATGATTGCAGCACATTTGACCAGCAACTGTTCCTCTGGGCTCAGTTGATCGAGTTGGCTTACTGCTATTTCTGCCAAAATCAATCAGTCAATCAGCAATGAACAAGATTTCTACAAATCTAGAATATATCATGTTGAAAATCTGTACTTTTTAAAAAAAGATATGCTTTTCACCTACCCCTCTCTACTGCCCCCACCTCAATCTGCCCTTCTCCACTTAGTCAAACTTCTTGCAAGAGCCTTATAGCTAAGTCTTCATTTTCCATTCATTGCTCTACCAACAACAGTCAGGTTTTTACTACACTACTGAAGCTGTTCTCCCATGGTCACCAAAAGCTTTTTTCAATAGACCTAAAAATCATCGCTCAGCTATCGTAATGCTTCCCATTTGCTTGACCTATTAGTGTCCAGACCTTTTTCTTCTTATTTTCAACTAAACGTGTAGGTCAGGCTTCCTGTCTCAGATATCTGATAACTGTAAATATCTTAACTTCAAGCCATTCAATATATCTTTCTACATTGTAACATAAATATTAGTATTAAATTAGTATTCAGCAAGCCCCAAACCTTAAAATAATTCTTACTTTTTTCCTTTCTGTCACAACCTAATGGTTACTCACTCATCATCTTTCTTTTCAGTATGTTTTCTCCTAAACAATGTTAGTACAAATACTCTTTTTCATCTGGATCATTATAATACCCTGTTTTGTACATCTCTAATTTCCTCCTATTCTTATTCCAATAATATATTAACTGGTAGCAGAATTAATACCTAAGGTACAAATATAATCATGCTAGTCCCCTTCTTAAGCACTTTTACAACTTATATATGGGCTTTCACAATATAGCTTTGGCCTTTTATCTTGACCAAGGGTTTTTGAGCTATTCGTTTTAGTTTGTGAATTAACAAGCCCTTTTTCCTTACCTGAAAATGTTTACCTTGGGTTAATTTTCTAGCTGTTTCCTAGGAACACTCAGAATATCAGCTGTGTTACCAGGTAACATTGTTTATGCTAAGAATAACCTCTAATTGGACAACTGAATTTGGACTGGGAAAACTAAATTAACTTGTGGTAAGCCACAGATTTGGGTTTCCTTGGGTATAGTAATTCTTGTAATAGGCCATGCGCCTTGCAGAGCCTGAAAGTGATGCCTGTTTGGACCATTATAAGAGATAAAAGCCTTTAGTTGGTCCTCTAAGCACCCATGAGTCATGGTTTCATTCACCATAGCTGAGCTATTACTTGAGGCTCCAGAGATTAGCCCCTGGAATGCTATGTAAACTGCTGTGAAAACTTTCACTGAAGAAAAGTACCAGCTGCTATCCTGTTAGCATGCTGTATTTCCTTCTAAGTAAGGAAAGCCATTGCCAAGTATGGTCTATCATAGTTGTATCATTGTAAACTGAGTCTGTTGAACCTAAAACCTCCAGAGTAAAGAGCTTATAATGTAATAGCTAACAGCCATGGAATATTTATTATATGTCATAATTTATTTCATTTAATCCTCAACTAGCCCCATGAGGTAGGAACTATTATTATCTTCATTTGACTGATGAGTGAGAAGTTGACTAACTTATTCAAAGTTCCATAGCCAGTAAGTGCAGGAGCCCATGGTGCCCTGGGTTTTCTGACTCTAGAGCCCTGGCCCTTAACTACCATGGTGTCCTGTACTGCTATTTCATGCGTGTGTCTTATTTTCTCAACAAGACCATAATATACTTGAAGGTATGCTTGTTCATCACAATATTCCTCAAGTATTAGTACCTTGCCCACCAGAAACTTGAATAAAATATTAAAATAAGAAATAATTCATTTCTAAGAAGAACATCCCCTCTCCAACTATGCCTACCCAATTCTGATAGCTTCTTTATTCTTTATGGCATCAGTCATTCTACTTTGCACTCTTTTTTTATTAAACTCTTGCTATGTGCATAACATTGTATCTTCACTAACACCCATGGATTTTCTTAAATCTCAGCAACATTATCTCCTTTGCTTACTGTCTACTCTGGAAAAAGAATATGCACAAAGGGAAACTCAGGACCTACTTTTTATTAAATAATTGGAAAACTTTTCCAGGTCATCAGTCAGTCCCAAAGAGAACAATGAGCTCACTTAAGTAAAACCTTACTCAAGTAGCATTACAAGTCTTCAAAGAGCTCTTCAGTCAATGCCAGAACTTATTTCTAGAAGGTAGATTTCTTTTTTAGAAGAAATGAAGCCAGAATGATAATGAGAGACCTATACTCAACCACCCACCAAATTACAAATTGCAATGATATCTGTAATTGGTTCACTTGAGATCTTCAAGGGACTTACCTTTCAAAACGGGTGGGAGAAGCACTGTATCCAAGTTCACATCATCCTTGACTGTGCAGACATAAAGTTCCTGACCTTCTTCAGAGTTGGCAGGAGAAATACTATACATTGTGGATTTCATGGCAATGGCTATAAAGAAAGAAGGCTATGACTCAGGAAAGCACCATTCTCAGTGACTATAGTTTTAAAGGTGCAAAAATATAATAATCTAGTTAAAAAAAAAAAACCTGAAGGATGAAGATGACTGGAATGTACTGTGGTTTAAAGTATTTTACCCCACCTGTCTACCTGTTCTCTAATTTTCTCTTATAAACTAACAACATTCCCTGTACCATTTGGTATCTTACAACTAATCACTATTCCTGTTCACCTTATGACAGCTTTTGCTTCTATTACATCACAGCTCTGGGATGCCTTTCTGCTTTTATACATACTTCTACCCTTTATTCCTCTCCTACTCTCCTCCCTTCCTCCATCCCCCATCCAAATCCTCAAGTCATTCTTCTCATCAATAGTGGACAATTCTTTATTCTGGACTTTCATGTTTATAAATCCTAATTTCCTAGCCCCACCTCCTGGGCTGCTTATAAAAGGAACTATTGCAGATTGACTGGATCAAATTATCCAAGGCAGGTCTTGAGTGTTTTCACCCTAGTCGTATAATATTTGTATTGTGTGCTTATCTGGTAAGGCCTAGTGTGGCCTATAATGTTGGCAAAGAAAAAGTAAGTACCTTGTAAAGGCCAAGTGATGTCATGTTGGAGAATGAACTTCAGCAGCTGGATCAGGGTAGAACTCTGGGAAACTAAGCTTACCTGAGAGATTTTCCCACTTGCTGTTTTCCTCTTCTTCCTTTTGTAGGTCATGAAAGAGCAATATGTCCTTACAGAGAAGGTCTTGGCATAGGACCTCACAATAAAGGGGGTTTCCAAAGCACCTGTGAAGGTAGCTGCAGGGAGGTAAGGGATTTCATATTACAGATGACCACTTTAGGGTAGCCAAGCATAACAGTACTTCATACTGAGGAATCTTCTTTTGTTAAAGTCAGCTCTTCATGACAAACACTAACAGAGGGGGGCAGAGGCACAGAAATGTAAAAATGTAATTTCTGATTGGCCTTGAAACGTATCTTGGCAATAACTTTTCTTTCTCAACTATTTTGCTTTTATTGATGTTGAAAGAAACAAACATCCCCTTGCTAAAGGGTCTGGCGGAAAGTGGCCTGATCACATGTAACTGACACATGAAGCAAGCCACCCAAGTCCTAATTGTCTCGTGAAAACCTAGGTGGAGAGCCCAGGGAGGCAGCCCCTTACTTGATTACAAGACTGTTTCCCTTAAATCTAGTCTCGGGGCCTCATCATGGTTACTAATACCATTCTCTCCCCCAATTCCAATGAGACCTGTGCCTTCTCACTTATACTATGGCACTGGCTCCCCCCTTAATGAAGTGCTCAGCTAGTCCTAGCCACTCACATCTGCAGCTCTTGGGGGATGCTCACCACCCCTAGTTCCCAACATGCCATTCTCAACAGCGAGGTTGTTGCCAATTTCGAAATAGGCATGAGGATAGCCTGAGGGCTCTGCAGGAAATGCTGGGCCCAGCCACATAGGGTGAAGATAGGGGTCAACGTCATCACCATGATGATGGGCATACTGGAGAGCAGTGTTTTCAAAAATTCCCAGGAAGCTGCATCCATATACTGGGCCTCATCAATGAGGAAAATCAGTGGTGTTTCCCTCACTGCCTGGAAAGAACAGCAAAGAAACAATGACGACCTCTGATCGGAAATAAAGTCACCTGGTTTTCAAATCTACCATGAATTTCCATCAATAATTTAAATAAAATGTTAACACAGGCTAGAGTTTTCAGAGAAAAATGTACTAAGTCCAGGTAATATTTTACTTTATAAATATAAAATTGAATCCCTAAAAAAAGTACTGGGTTTCTGTAGACAAGAAAATACTCTAACTGAAACATGAAATAAGCATCAAAATATTCTCCCAATCAAACCTGAAGCTTTAAAATATTTCATTTTGACAAAACCTAATCTTGTGTGGGAACTCATAATACCTTAAAACAGCAATTTCCAAACCAGGCTATGCATCAGAATCACCTGGGAGTATTTGGCAGCACTACCAATTACCAAGCCACACTCAAACAGACTTTAAAAAACCTATTTACACTCCCAATTACCAGGCCCCACTCAAACAGACTTAAAAAAACCACTGCCTCAAGTGACCATTCTAATGTGTTTATTGCATAGTTGTTTCTATGGTGTTCTTACAAAATGTGCATTGTTGTTTTGTCAAGTACATTGTTTTTAAGTAACTGAAACTGTATTACAGATCCTATTATTTCTCTCTTTCTAACCAGAACTGTTTCTAAGATCATTTCATAAGGCTATGTTTTCATATATTCCCCTATTTCTGAATTCTGCATTTTGTTCCATCATATTCATGCATACATTCATGCCGATACCTCCCTGGCCTCCACAAACACTTAAAAATGTACTTGTTGGTATATATATTCAGGAGTTGAATTGCTGGGTCTAGAGATACATGTTATTAAAATTTGACTACTTTTAGATTGCTTTCCAGGATGGTTACATCAGTTTCTACTCATACAGATTTTTGATTCCATAATCCCAGGGTAGAACCTGAGTATCTGCATTTTTAAATGAATTGTAGGTAAAATAGCTATATCACTGCATTTAGAAACTACTATTTTAAATTGAACTACTACAGTTTTATTTAGAAACAGGATCTGAAAAGAGCAAAGATCTTTTCTTGTATGCCATGTTGTGTAACAGAATAAATCCAAGCTTAAAAGCAGATAAATAACAATGAAGATATCAACAGAGAGGCAGGCCAAGAAATGCCTGAATCACAGTGTGATGTGGACAGATTAAAATAAACATAAACAATCTCCACATATTAAGAGTTAATGATATGTAGTGAAAGTACCCACCTCCTGAAGTACTTTAATAAAACACGCTTTAACCTTCTTTTGTCTGGCCACATCATCCATGTGTGAAACTTTGAAGGACAAAGGAAACTGACCAGGAAAATTATTACATGTTAGCATTTAAAATGAAAACCTAATAAAAACATGCAGGTTCTCCAAAGGGAACACCAAACAATTCTATTTGGACTGAGAATGGGTTTCTGCAAGATTGAGCACAGAGTTACAAGGGCCAATCTAACATTAATATATATTTCAAAGGGTGAGACAGAAAGTTCATGAAGGGTTAGAGACAGATATCTATCTCCTTTCCATACCAGACTCTAGAAAAACCCTTAAAAGGTTATGACTAAGGAGCAAATGACAGGCTGAACTTAGCAATGACATTTTGGGCAGCTCCAGTACTAGTTATTCCAAGTATACCAGGATGGATCTGTACATGAGACTTGTCAGAACAAGATGCAATAGACATCACCTAACATTGTTTCCTGTGCTAGGTTGGGGCATGCAAACTATGAGGGACCTGAGAGCCAAAGTGAGATGACTGCTAATCTATGTAGGCAAGAGTTTAGAGTCCCAAGCAAGGCCTACCTTAAGAGAGGGATATGTTGAAGGATTAGACAGATCTTAGTGTCTCTATTTTCTATTCCATAATACCCTGCAGGGTTGGTAGATTAGAAGAGATAGAGGACAAATAAAACAAATTGTGCACCAGTGAATTTTTAGTTTGCTTACTACTGGATATCCCATACACCCTAGACCTCTGAAGGCTTCTGAGATACAGATGCTGGTTTCAAATGACATATTCTGCAGTAAGGGAACAGGAAGGTACGGTTAAAAGATAAAAGAAATTGTAACCAACTCAAGAACACATGGATATAATTCCTGGGGATATGCCACTGGTGATGGCCACCTTAAATGTATTTAGCACTTTAAAATATACAATGCAATCTCTTTGTATACCATCTCCTTTAAAATTCACATTAAAACATATACCGTACTATAATTGTTATTTCACAGATGAAAAAACTGTGACTCAGAGAGGCTAAGTGATTTGCTCCAGGACATACAACTAGCAAGTGTCAGGTTCAATACTAGAATTCATTCTCCTCAAAAGGAGAAAGCCTGAGTTTTGGTGTTGAAGGAATTTCAAATCTTGGTCCTACCATATACGCATATGTATATCCTCAGATTATTAGATTAGAAGACAATCCTAAATCGGAATATCCACAAAATATAATAGTAATCTAATTCAGAAAGCCACTGCCTTCATTACCTTCACAAATAAGAGGTCATTAAAAAGGCAGTGAAGTTGTTCTTCCATTATCCCATGAAGCTGTCTTTGTAGGTACTCTTGCCGGTAATAGGCTGGGCACGTATCAATCTCAAAGAAGATGGCCATGAGGGTCTGGATGGCATAGAAGCACTGCTTGGAATCTGCTTCCTTCAGCATCAATGGCAACACCCTGGTGAATATTACAATGGTCATCAAGAGTCCCGCGTACCACACATAGGTTACTCGCTTCACCAGTCCAAGAATGCTGAATCTAATGACACAAGAGTCTCAGTAACAAGGGAAAGAAGCCCCAAGAGAAGTAGGCTCTGACTAAGTCAGAAAGCAGGAGTCTTTACCTATGCCCTTCCTTCTGGGCCAGGAAGTTTATTTCAGCCAAGAGCTGGCTTTTTCCATAGCCTTTTCCACCTTCATACAGAACTGCCTGTCCCTTCTTCTGATGCAAACACTTTTGCTGTGCCACTTGGAAGGCTTCCAATTCTTTCTCTCGGTCTGTAGAGAGACAGGGAGCACCTAATACTCCTGTGCTTCTTAGTAGATATTCTATTGATTTGAATCAGTTTGCAAAGCTAACTCTCAGAATGGCCTTTTTCCTCCAGAACTGTTGTAAGAATCTCATTCATTGATGGGGCTTCATATCTCTTTCCAGAAAATCAATTCTGAGCTAACCTATGCTGGTCTTGAGGGCTTATTCCAGAGCCCACGTAGTAACATTCAGAAAAATTAGGCACCTTATGGACATGAGTACCTCTTATGTTTTTTGTAAAAATTTTCTTAAAATCAATTTAGTTTTCAAAATCTGTCACTACTATGCAAAAATAATGGACTAATAAGTATAGACTAAAATAAACATAAAGATAGGGAATATATAGTGTGGGTGATCCCAGTCTTGGTGCTATTTTCACTATTCTAAGGATGAGGAATTTTTCTCTAAAGATGATCCACAATAAGCTGGTCTGACCTCAATAGCTGAACTATGACTTAACAAAGATTATTACTAAATATTGGTGTTTCTCAGGCAGTTATAGGACTTCACCTGAAATCTGAATATTTAACATGAAAAAGAAATAGTAAGTTCTCTTCAAAATTTCACTAAGAAGGTTGCTATTTTTTAATATAACTTAAAAGCATTTAGTCTTGCACTGTTTTGTTTTTTAAATCACATTTAGCCATCTACAGCTGAAACAAATAAGATTAAAGTTACAAAAGAAAACGTACCTAACAAAGGGTGATTTTTGTTTCTCTTTCTTGCCAAATGTCTTTTTCCAAACATTCTGAGAAAAAGAACAAAGGGAAATGTATTTATTAAAAATAGATTAGGAACAGCTGTCTTCATAAGCAAATACTTTCAGATAATTAAGGCGGTACAGAGTTCTGAATAAAAGGATTTTTAAAAACTAAAAATTTGGGGGGAGAGGGAGTAAAGAGGAAACATTATTGATTGTTCCAGGCTAGGGGAAGTAAATGAATAGTGAAGTACACAAAGAAAAAAAGAACAAAGAAGATCTGGGTTAGTTACCTACTGCTATTCTCTTCCTGCTGGAAAGCAGGACATTCGCTGAAGAACTAGCTAAGAGCTAAACATAAAAGCTAAAGCTCTCAGACACTAAACCCTCCTTTTGTGTGTCTTATTCTAGCATGCCAGTACTAGCAGCATCTTTTTTTCCAATTTCATGTAATCAAAAACTTATTGTTCTGGAAAAGATGAGAGTAAACTTATCACACAATGATACTCACATGCATCTTCTGTGGCCAAGATATTCATATATGTTCCCTGGGTTGGAGATGTTTTTCATCTTTTTCTCTGGGAGTTTCTTGAAGTTGTAAGCAGGTAGCATGGATCTTAGATACGTTACCTCATCACAGGACACCAAACCTGGATAAGCAGTTATCATTCTAGCTGCAAGACTCACTTTTGGGCCAATAACTGTGTTAGAAAGACAGTTGTAGAATTTTTGGACTATGTCTTCTACTTTCCTCCCTTAAGTCACAAAGCTAGCAGTCCAATGTCCTATTCTACCTGTATATTCATGTCTTGCTACTGCTCCAACCACACCACAGAATACTGGTCCATTGGTGATACTGATGGAAACAAGTCTAGGGATCAGAAAAGCAACAATGGGTAAATATACAGTTGGAAGCCACCAAGTCAGGCACTAGATTGGCCGCTCCCTAGATCCAGAAGTCTAGTTTTACAGTTCAGAATGGAAAAGGCCAGAAGTTGCTGTCAGTCTATATTACATGAGGGGTACAAAGTACTGAATATTAGGGAGCTAATAACAACAACAACAAAAAACAGAATGGTTCCCCTAATTCAGGAGTTTTAGTTGGGGTTATTATTAGTAAAATATTTTCTTTTTTCTTTCTTTTTTTTTTTTTTTGAGACAGGGTCTTGCTCTATCACCCAGGCTGGAGTGCACTGGTGCAATCTCAGCTCACTGCAAACTCTGTTTCTCAGGCTCAAGCGATCCCCCCACCTCAGCCTTCCAAGTAGCTGAGACTACAGGCACACCACCACCAGACAACTAATTTTTGTATTTTTTGGTAGAGATGGGGTTTCACTATGTTGTCTATCTCAAACTCCTGAGCTCAAGCAATATACCCGTCTAGGCCTCCCAAAGTGCTGGGATTACAGTGTGAGCCACCACATCTGACCAGTAAAATTTTTAAAAATTTTACATCTGTGGTAAGGCAAATATTTAAATACCATTTGAAAAAAAAATTGAAGGGGTTAATTAACTTTCCCAGAGTTATATGGCAAAAGTGAACAGTGGAGTCAGAATGAGAATGCAGGCCTCTCGCCTCCTAGACCAATATTATTTCTACTATATCATGTTGACTCAAATAACACCCCAAAATGAAAGTAGATCAAGAGATATCAATACAGGGTTAATGGATCAAATAATGCTAGAATGCATAGTTAAGGAATAATCAGAATGTCAGGACTGCAGATGGAAGAGTTTCTGAAGTAAATTAAGATTGGAACAAATTTTTTTTAATGAGTAATATTTTAAAAATTCATTCATGCATACTTACATTCATTTCATTCACTAAGCACTGAGACGTGTGCATAGTATGGAGTACTTGGCTCGATGTTTAAAATATCCTGCCCTAGAGAAGTTAAGTCTAGGGAGGAGGGTGGTAGGTTTGAGGGAGGTGAAGAGATACTTATATATCAGCAAGACAAATACTCCATATTAGAGATAGATATAGTACATTAACAGAACAGATGTACTAATTCACACTGAAGAGTAGATAGAGTATTCAGAAAGGAGAAGACATTTGGTCAGACCTTGAAAGTCAAAGAAACTGCAAAAGTGGGGCAATGATACTCTGGTGGGAAAAGGCAAAGGCTTTGAGACGTCGGGTGTGGTTATGCAAAACTAAGTACTTCAAGATGGCTAGAGCACAGACATGAACAGAGGTGTTTGGAGTTGAGAGAGATAATGCGAGAAGTGGTCTTACTTGTCTAGGGATGGAAGAGTATTAGACATATGAATTATTTTAAAAGAGGTCATATACTGTTCTAGGTGAGGCAAAAGCCCAAAGGTGACAAGGAGCAATTCATACATAACAGAATAAGTAGAATTTACTCATTGACATGAAGATTTCATGTGAAACATAACAAGATACGTAGGCAGAGAAAGATTATGCAATGAGGTACAGTCTCATGTTAAATCTATAAACAATTTTCAATAGTTCAGAGAGAATGTGAGAAGTAGCAATCATGTTAACACTATTATCTCCTAAGCCATCAAAATTCTTTGCCCTCCTCAAAGGACAGGATTAAGGGCTCTTGGCTGGGAGCTGTAGCTCACACCTGTAATCCCAGCACTTTGGGAGGTGAAGGTGGGCAGATCACCTGAAGTCAGAAGTTCGAGTCCAGCCTGGCCAACACGGTGAAACCCTGTCTCCACTAAAAATATAAAAATTAGCAGGCATGGTGGTACATGCCTGTAATCCCAGCTGAGAGATTCTGAGGCAGGAGAATTGCTTGAACCCAGGAGGCAGAGGCTGCAGTGAGCTGAGACTGCGCCGCTGCACGCCAGCCTGGGAGACAGAGTTAGACTCTGTCTCAAAAAAAAAAGTCTCTTACTATTCATTCACTCAGCTCACTGCCCCCAGGGGGAAAAAAAGAGACATTCAAGACAATACCATGCTGTCAGTTCTGCTGTCATAGGAAGAGTAAGACTGAAAATCTTTTAATATTTCATGATGCTTCCTCTGCCTAAACACCCCTTCCCACCTTCTTCACTTGATGAACTACTTTTCTTCTCAACCTGGCTCAAAAGTCATATTTATAGTGAAGATTTCTTTGGTACCTCTAGGGAAAATTAACTATGTCTTCTCATAACAGATTGTTGTAACTCCTATAGCATTTTATTCCTGAACTTTTATTTCATTGTATTAAAGTTACTTGTTTACTTAGCTAAACTGGTAAAATCTTATTTCTCTTTATGTCCATAGCACCTAGCACAGTGCCTGGCTCATAACTGTGTTCAAGGAAAGCTTGTTGAATGAATGCATTTATGTATGCCAGAAACTCAGCTATTAACAAGTCAATCATGAAACAAATAATACTTTTCTCACTTAGTTATTTCTTATTTCTATTATACTTTATAATTCCTCCTTATTTTTCCTGGAAATCCATATTCCTTCTTTCCTTTAAGACCTTTCTGCACTGATAAAGAATGTATTCTTTATTTGATATATGTAATTGTATATAAAGTATTTCTGGTACTAAAAAATCATAATGATGATATTCTGAGACTTCACTCCCTATGTCTCAAAAATATCATGAAGAAATACTCAGGGAATCATCTTTCCTCCAAATGAGCTAAAAGCTGAAGCTATTTCTCAGATTAGAAAGAGGAATTCAGAGGATGTCCCACGGTGAACAGGGTCTTTGAAAAAGAAGACACAGAAAGCAGTTTTGGGTCTGAGTGAGAGCTGATGTGATGCAGAGAGAAATGAGCAATGGTATCTGCTACCGAGGCTATGTAGGTAACTCTGAAGCTTAAGCATCTGG
The DNA here is from genome assembly GCA_963573385.1 of Cacajao melanocephalus. Lineage (NCBI taxonomy): Eukaryota > Metazoa > Chordata > Mammalia > Primates > Pitheciidae > Cacajao > Cacajao melanocephalus. The sequence goes on along the minus strand of CAUYLG010001647.1, from coordinate 222,369 downwards.
TCAGCATTTCCAAAAATATCTTCCTTAGAACATTAGTTCCTCTGGATATTTATAGATCTTTCTGGAGAAGAGTGTTTGATGACCAAGTAAATTTGGGAAATGCTGACTAAAACTAAATATAACATTTTTTTCCCCATAACACTACTCAGAACCTTTGATGTGTTAATGTTCATTTTGAACCTTGAAGAAGGAAATATAATTTGCATCGCTTCCCAAACATATTTGGCCATGAAAATCTTTTCTTTCTTCATGAGCACATTAAGGGACTAACATTCTACCAAACACACTCTGGGAGATACTGAATTAGCAATTATCTTCAAGGAAAAAATCACCGATCTTGAAACCTAGCTTTGAGACTCTGACATCTGTTTGGTTTACTAGCATAACCTTTCTGGATCTTAGTTTCTTTAAATTAAAGTGGTCAAATTTGATGAATTCTAATACCCCATCTAGTTCTTAACATCTATTATATTCTAAACTAAATAAGACTGAAATGACCAAGTTACAGCCTAAAAGTGACAAAAGGCATTCTTAACGGTATTGTAAGACAGCCTCTAAAGGCCAAAGAAATGACTCTTTTAAGAGTAAGGGCCAAGGGTGGGACTCTTGAAGGCCACAGGTCAATACAAACTTCGAGCCAGAACAGACCAGCACTGGAAGGAATGGCCCATGTGATAGCTAATACTAAGTGTCAACTTGATTGGATTGAAGGATTCAAAGTATTAATCCTGCCTGTGTCTGTGAGGGTGTTGCCAAAAGAGATTAACATTTGCGTTAGTGGGCTGGGGAAGGCAGATCCACCCTTAATCCGGTGGGCACAATCTAATCAGCTGCCAGCAAATAAAGCAGGCAGAAAAACATGAAATGAGCGATACAGGCCTAGCCTTCTAGCCTACATCTTTCTCTAGCACTGTATGTTTCCTTCCCTCAAACATCAAACTCCAAATTCTTCAGTTTTGGGCCTTGGACTGGCTCTCCTTGCTCCTCAGCTTGCAGACAGCCTATTGTGGGACCTTGTGACTGTGCAAGTTAATACTTAATAAACTCCCCTTTATATATATATATATACACACACACACAAACACACACACACACACACACACACATATATATATATACACACACACACACACACATACACATGTTTATCCCTTTAAGAGAACCCTGACTAGTACCGCCTAACATATCCATGCTGGAGATAAGACTGGGAGGTAGGTTGTAGTAGTATCTTCAGATCCCACCAAACGTGAAAGAAGTGTTAACATATATTGGCCTTAGGCAAAGAGTCTGAGTATCTATTAAGCAATTGTAGCATCTTTCTTATCTCTAAAATAAGGCTTGGATCAGAAAATCTCTAAATTCCTTTCCAGTACTAACATTCTATAAGTGTGTATCTATAATTATATCACATTAATAGCATATTTGATTCTTTTGGGGGAGCATTTGCATTTTATAAGAGGCAGCTGGGGGATAAGTAATGAAACAACACAGGATTTGAAGACTGAGATCTGGGTTTCATTACCAGCTCTGCTATATGCTAGTAACTTCTCTTCTGTGACCTTAATTTCCTCATGTATAAGAGGAGCTAGGCATGGTGGCTCACATCTATAATCCCAGCACTTTGGGAGGCCAAGGTGGGATGATCACTTGAGCTTAGGAGTTCGAAACCAGCCTGGGCAACATAGCAAGACCTCGTCTCTACTAAAAATAAAAAAATTAGCCCCGTGTGGGGCGTGTGCCTGTAGTCCCAGCTACTTGAAAGGATGAGGTTGAGGACGCAGTGAGCTGTGATTGTGCCACCGAACTTTAGCCTGGGAACAAAGCGAGACCCTGTCTCTAAAAAAAAGTAAAAAACAAAGAGGGATACAAATTTTCACATTGGTAGCATATACTGAAGTATTCTATAAATGTTAAAGCACTAAGTACATGTAAGATATGATTTTTATCCATTTTGAATAAGTTATAACAAGCAAATCAATCTGATTCGATGTTAACATTGGAAGTAACTATTTTTAAAAGTCATTCATGTATACACTTTCTCCACAGCTTTCTATTTTAAAAAGTCACTTGAAACTTCCAACCAACTTTATCATAATGCAACTAGTGGGAAAACAGATTTTTCTATACCTTCATCTGGGTTAGGTTTTGTGAAAGGTGGTTGGGTGAGTAGTAGATGTGGAAGATGGAGATCAGTTCAGTGTAAGGTCGAGAAAAAGAAATAGGATCTGGGAAAGACCCAGAGTGAAAGCAAAGAGAGCGCTAACCAGCTATGGTCCCTTTCTATCTAGGTAATTTCCCCACAACTTCTCTCATACTCCCTCTTGTAGACAGGCAGCCTTTATTCTGCATTCTCTCCACAGGCATGTTATTTGCATTACATTAATTTAAACATTTGCTTGTTCCTTTGCGGTGTTCTTGAATCTTGGTATGTTTGTTCTGTTTCTCCCCTTTTCCTGATCCGCTGAATGGAAATGTATCTTTATTTACCCTGGGTATCTAGTACAGAGATCTGTATCTAATGATTTCTTAATAGATCTTGTTTGCTCACTTTCCTTAGCATGTTCCCTCCCTGTTAGGCAGATTCTGGACTACTTGAACCCTGCCGCTTGTTACTGCCTCCTACCCTGCCTGAAGAGCCCCCTGCGGCCTGAGAAGCTCCTCTCTGCCCCACCTTCCTCCTCACTTGGTCTCAGCAAGATTCTCCCAGCAGAAGCTGAAGATGCTGAAGGAGTTCTCCAGGGCATGTGCACACTCGTCCGGCTTCTTATCACCAGGAAGGCCGAAAACACAGAGGAACATGCAGCCCTGGGATAGATGATAAACAAAGAAATGAGATGTTTACCTAGGGAAGGAATATGACTTGCCTAAACTAAACCAGCTCCCCAGAATGAACCCAGACCCTATCCTTGAACATTCTTCTGTTGGAAATAAAGGATTCTGCATGATTCATAGAACGGAAACTCTGGGCCACAACATAGACATTTTAATAAATCTTGATTTAATTAACTATTCAAGGAACTGAAATTTAAAACACAAGAAAAACTGCTATCAAGAACTTTTCAAAAATTTAATTTCTAATATATACCTTAAGTCTATCTGCTCACATTTTCTTCACCTATAATGTGAAGTATTAAGATTCTGCTTTTTTCCAAGATCCTTAATTATCTGAGAAAGACTTGATCACATTTACTTTACTAATAGAACCAGAAAAACATTCTTTATGCTTTCACAAGGATTCTTCAACAAGAATTCAATAAAAAAAGACATGGAGAGTAACCCTCAGTAAGGCTGAAAATTAAATTAACAAGAACATCCCATTCCTTAATTAACATTAGTTGAAGTTTTAATGTAATATAGTTTGTTACAAAATAAGTAGCAGAAAATTTGACTTAGACTTGTGTTATGTGGGAGATCAACTGGTCATAAAAGACCATTACTCCTCACTCACCTTTCATGCTGATGGGTCGAGTTTCCTTGTACTTACTTTCTCAAGCATAAAGATCCGACTTAGCTGACCACCCCCTTTCTCAATGACTGTGGAGATGTGTAAGGCAGCCTCCTGGATAAGATGACACAGATGTAACATCCACGCTGTCTTGCAGAACTCTAGGCTGACCAAAACCAGAGTCACCGTACGGAATTCAGATACATACTCTACAGGCTGGCCTTCATCGATCTGTAAAGACATATTGATTACCTTGCCTGTATTTTCAACTATCAGTATCATGTTCAGGCATTTTAATTATGTATTTCATGGTATGTATGAGAAAATAACTTATGGGTCTCAGTCAAAAACTTAAAACAAAATTCAGAATAGAAGATATACAAACCAATGCACTTGGATTAGAACTGTTTGTTGACTTTAGGCAGAATTCACTGATAAAATCTATCAAGATTTACTCTCTAAGAGTTAATTTGACACATCCATTAGTCATTACATCTCTTACTAAGGAATTCACATATATACAGTCAACTTACATTTACCAAACACACACTCTATACCCTGCTTACAGTACGCTAAATTGTTGAAGAACAAACTAAAAAGCAAATATGGCTTCTACTTTCTAGGACTGAGAAATCCAGCTAAAGGTTTAAGACATGTTCACCATAGTACTATATTGGCACAGATGGGTAAATCTGCTGAAATTACAATGGGGAGCTGGAGATGAACCGAATAAATACTAAAAACTTGTCATTTATAGTTATACACCTGTTTGCGTGCACACATGCACACACACACACACACACACACACACACACACAGAGACACTACACAAGGATTCACGAACTAGAAAATAACCTTTTTCAAAAGGTTTTTCATTACGTGCTTCCGCAGTGTTTGGTCAAGTTCAGAGTGTGGATCCAATTCCAGTGCAGTTCTTAGAGTCTCTGAGAAAAGAAAAACAAAATGTCCCTGACCATGTGGAGAATGAATGTTTAAAATTTTGGGTTTAGGTAGAAAGGACAAAGTAACTTACCAGCACTTGTACGGTAATGTGGCAGATAATCGAGGCACTTGTCAAAATGCTCATCAAAATCAAATGGGTCAACGATCCGCATATCTCTTAACTACAGAAAGGAAATGGCTTAATTCTGTGCCCCACACAAGAAAGGCTGAGGATTCTACTCCTGTTATTTGCCTTTTATCTCCCCAGCCTCACTGTTCTACTTCATCTATCTTCATAGGAGAATATTCCCAACCTCCCTCCTAAATTGAGTTCCAGTGGTTGTTGGTTTGGTCAGGCAATATGTGAACACTGCCAGATCACTGCCCTGTGTAGTAGGAAGGCATTTTCAGGATGTGAATAGATGAGGCTAGCCTCCTACCTTCACAGCTTCATCCTCCCTCATGACTTCCACTTCAAACATATACTGCTCGCAGAGCATCCAGCAGTTCCAGGACAAGACAATCTCATTTGCCTGAGCCAAACGCTGAGCTAACTGGACATCGTCTACATCCCGTCCAATCAACAAGAGGTATTGCTGCTGCTCATCTCCAACAATAACCTGGGAAATCCGACCTGCAGACAGACCTATCCAGAAAAAATGAGATAAATGAAGAAGAGCCAAACTCAGTTGGGAAACTATGCAACAGGAAGGATATGGAATCCCCACATGCCTCTATGTATCATGCCAATCTTGTTATTGCCCTCAGCTGCAGAAGTCTTAGGTGAGCTAACCTTTAAAAATAATACCTTCCAGCTGGGTGCAGAGGCTCACATCTGTAATCACAACACTTTGGGAGGCCGAGGCAGGTAAATCACGAGGTCAGGAGTTCAAGACCAGACTGGCCAACGTGGTGAAACCCCACCTCTATCAAAAATACAAAAAAAAAAAAAAAAAAAATTAGCCCGATGTGGTGGTAGGTGCCTGTAATCCCAGCTACTCAGGAGGTTGAGGCAGGAGAATCACTTGAACTTAGGAGGTGGAGGTTGCAGTGAGCTGACATCACGCCACTGCATGCCAGCCTGGGCTACTCTGTCTCAGCAGGTGGGGTAGCTTCCACCGTATTTCCTTCTCTTATATAATACACCTGGAGATGGACATTTTGTCTGTCTGGAGATGGAGGAGGGGAGTAGTGGAAGAAAGAGTGTACATAGGGGCACAAGGAGACTTTTTGAGTGATAAGTATGTTCACTATATTTATTGTGGTGATGGTTTCAAAAGTGTATAAATATGCTAATGTATAGTATCAATTATCCTTAATAAAACAAAAAACAAAAGAGACAAAAAAGATGGCAGGACAAAAGAGATGCCATATAACATAGAATATAATTCTGTACCACTGCTCCTCAAAACATAATAGCTGGAGTCAACTTTTGCCCTTAAAAGATGTTTCTGAACACTTGTGAAGGAGCTTTGTGTATTGAGTTTCCCCTCCAATCCTGACTCTGCCATTGGTGAAACTTTGACCTCTGTACGCAGCTTTTAAATTTTTATTATATTGTATTATATTTTTGATTATGTCAAGGAATAACATAGTTCAAAAAGTAAACTATATTAAGGTATATTTTAAAATCTGGCTTCTACCTACATGCACATCTTTACTATTTTCCTGATATTAGTAATTTCATCAGTTTCTTATATATTTTTCCACTGTTTCTTTATACAGATATAAACAAATTTTAAAAATTCTTATTTTTCCTCCATACACAAATGGTAGCATACTAAACATGCTGTTTTGCATCTTACTTTTTTTCACTTACTATATCTTGGAAATACTGCCATATCAAGACATCTTATTTTTTAAAAATTGCAGATAATCTTATTGAGTATACATATTTTTTACTTAACCAGTTTCCTATAGGTAAATTGTTTTCAATTTTTTAAAAATTACAAACCATATTACAATCAATAACCTTGCACATGTAACATTTCAGATGTGTGCAGGTATACTTATAGGATAAATGTCCAGGATTGCCAGGTTAAGGAATAATGCATTTGTAAGAGTCAATAGTGTAGGTGGTATGTAAGTGAAAACAAGACTTTTTAATATGTATATGGTTTATTTTTTGTTGACATGAAAAATAATAAAAACAATAAAAATAAATATAATAAAGATTGCCAAATCACCCTTATACCATTGTTCGCTCACAGTATGAAAAAGCTCATTCCTCACAGACTCACCAAAGAGTATGTTGTCCAGCATCTGAAGTTTTGCCTATCTATAGGTAAGACAGGTAGTCAATGTACTTCCAATTGGCATTTTCCTTATGAATGTTGATCATCTTTTCACATGCTAAAAGACATGCATTTCCTTGTCTATATATAATTTACTTATGTCCTTTGTCCATTTTTCTCTTACAGAGTACTATTCTTTTCTTGATTTCTAGGTGCTCTTTCCCTAGTAGAGCAATTTACCCCTTGTTTATATGAATTGCAAATATTTTTTCCCAGTTTATCATTTATATTTTGAGGTTTTTATAGTGAGTTCTCCCCTCTGCCCCCTGCCAACTGGATCATTGTTTTAGGAGGTACTACCTATCTTTAACTGCAGGTCCTGGCCTTCTCTGGTATGATAGATCCCAAATTTCTCCTGTATCTCCAGACTGCATTTTGCCACCAAGGTAATGATGTCACTCAGTTGGTTCTGTTCTACTCTCCAGAGTGCCAGAAGCACGTTCCCTGTAGAGACACAGGATCAGTTGACGGGGACCAAATATCTAGACTTACCTGGTCCAGGGTAAAGTCCCCAATAATGCAGAAGATCAATGTGACCCAGTGTGGGTATCATGTAAGTTATCAGGCAAGGTTTCTTTGCTGTATACATTATGCTAGGTTAAAATACTGCTTCAGATCCTCAAAATCATTCAGTACATAGGTAGAAGTTGAAATGATCCTAAGGATATTTTTGGTAATTTTCCTTACACCAGCATACTAACAGGGGAGGAGAGGTACTAGCAAAACGTTCATAAAAGGTGAGTTCAAGTTCGTATCTAATTTTATGGCAGGTTTTATTATGTTTAAATGAGAAGACAGGCCAACTATGGGGCATACAGCTGTTAGTGATCCTGAGTTCTCCAGATATGACATGCTTGACTCCTCCCCATCTCATGGTTAGCTTCTGCTATTAATGGCCAAGTTTCTCATTAGTTTTCTCAAGAACGCTTCATATACACTTATTTTCCTGTCCTTCAATCTAAACAAAAATGTAAAGCATGTGAAAGCTTAATTTGGGCAAAGCTTTTCCATTAGACTAGTGAATCCTCTGAGGCATAGACTATGTCTTCCTCATCTTTGTACCCCCAGGGTCCAGTATCTATTAATCAAACAATGCTGAATAAACAAATATGCCAAATTCCACCTAAATACAGTCCTCCTCGCTCACAGTCTTTTAAGTATTCAGAAAAACTGAAAAATACCTGTGATATTTAGGATATCCCCTCCAAAACAGAGCACATCTGAAATCAAGCAAGGAAGAGAGAGGAAAATGAGTCAAAATCAGATATAAATCAGATCATGGCAGAATCATATATGGTCAAAAGAATGGCCTACTGAGTTTATCCTCATGTCTTTCTTGACCATTTGTTTACTCCAAGACTCAGGCTCCTTCTTCCTTCTTTTCATTTTCTCCCCCAAATCTATCTGTACCTACACACATCTTTTCTAAAAAGGAAGTATTCTTGTTCTCTTCAAAGCCACCCCATTTTTTGACAGGAATCTTATCCCCTCTTACCTTCTCGAGAACTTCACACCATTCCTAATCTCTCTACTGAAACATTCCCATCAATAGCTTAGAAAATGAAACCAAAACACACAAAAATAACTCACATATTCTTGGCGTTACCTTCCCTTCTGCCTATTAGCTCCATTTTTTTTTTCCTGCTACATTCACAACAAACAAACAAAACCCCCTAATCTCAAAAAAGTTGGCAATATGTACTTTCCTCACCTCCCCTTTACTCTTCCTTTTAAATGTTTTCTCTGCCATTATTTTTCTCAGATTACTCCAATCTGACTTCCACCTCCACCACTTTCAATTATCAAGCTCATCAACAGCAATAATCTTGCTAAATTCAACACTTTTCTGACCTCACTGTACTTGACAGCTGTCATTTTCAACCCAGCTAGCTGCAGCTTTCTTCTAGAGACACTACCTCTCCTTTGGCTTCAGGTACATCACAATATCTTATCTCACTGGCTGCTGTGCAGTCTCATTTGCAGGTTCTTTCTCCCTCATCATAATCCTCCCCTGGAGTTCCTCAAGCCTCCGCCAAAGGCTCTTTCTCTTTATTTATGGTCTCCCAACATGAACTCAATTGGTTCTTAACTTTAAGTCCTACTTTATGCCATCAACTCACAGTTTCATCTCTAACAGAGATCTTTTCTCTGAGCTCCAGGCTCAATCAGAGCTGGATTCTCCACTTGAATGGAGTCATTCTTCACCTGAATGACTTATTGGCATCTCAAACTCAACATACTCCAAACAGAACTCTTGATTTTCTTTCTCAACGTTCAGTCTTTTCTGTCTTGGTAAATGATAATTCATTTGTGAAAGCCAAAAAACTGAGTCCTTTTCTTACCACTTCCCACTGAAATTCAATCTATTAGCAACACCTGTCTGTTGAACCTGCAAGATATATTTTAGGTTAATCTACCCCGTGCAGCTCCACTGCCATACCTCTACACCAACAATCTCCAGTCTTGACTGCACATTGGAATTGCCTATGAAACTTCAAAACGTCTTATTCCTGGGCCAACCTAAAGAAATTCTGATTTAAATGGCCTGGGGTGAAGCTCAGGCATTAAGATTTTTAGTTAGGTAAGGTGGTATGGTACCTGTAGTCCCAGCTATTTGAGAGGTTGAGGCAGAAGAACCTTTTAAGCTCAAGAGTTCAAGACAAACCTGAGCAACATACTGAGACCTCAGTCCCCTCCCCCGCCAAAAAAAAAAAAAAAAAAGGCCAGGCGCGGTGGCACACCTGTAATCCCAGCACTTTGGGAGGCTGAGGCAGCTGGATCACAAAGTCAGGAGTTCGAGACTAGCCTGACCAATGTGGTGAAACCCCATCTCTACTAAAAATACAAAAATTAGCCGGGTGTGGTGGCATGCACCTGTAATGCCAGCTACTTAGGAGGCTGGTGAAACCCCGTCTCTACTAAAAATACAAAAATTAGCCGGGTGTGATGGCATGCACCTGTAATGCCAGCTACTTAGGAGGCTGAGGCAGGAATCGCTTGAACTTGGAAGGCGGAGGTTATGGTGAGCTGAGATCGCACCATGGCACTCCAGCCTGCACAACAAAGTGAGACTTCGTCTCTAAATAAATAAATATTTAAAAAATTTTTTAAAAAGACAATTAAAAAGCTCCTCAGGCAACCAAAGCTGAGGTTGAGAACCACTGCCCTAGACCAAATCTCCATTATCTCTCCAGAACAACTGCCTCTTCCAGCTTCTATTCTTATTATTCACTCTCCACCAGCATTCAATCTCCACAAGGTAGCCAAAATCAGCTTTAAAGTGTTAATCAGATCATATTACTCTCCTGCTAGACCTTTCCACAGTTTTCATTTATACAGAAATATATAATTCCAACTCTTTACTATGGACTACAGAGCTTGGCAATCTCACAGCTACTTTCTCCCAACCTTGCCTCAAACCACTCTTCATCCTGCCAGCTATGCTTTGGCTGCACTGGCTTTCTGTTAGTTGTTAGAGCATGCCAAGCTCTCTCCTGTCTCAGAAGCTTTGCACTTAGTAATCTGCCTGAAATGCTTTACCCCTAGCTCTTCACAAGCTATTTCCCCTTATCCTTCATGTGTCAGCTTGAATAATACCTGCTCGGCCAGGCGCGGTGGCTCAAGCCTGTAATCCCAGCACTTTGGGAGGCCGAGGCGGGTAGATCACGAGGTCAAGAGATCGAGACCATCCTGGCCAACATCGTGAAACCCCGTCTCTACTAAAAATACAAAAATTAGCTGGGCATGGTGGCGTGTGCCTGTAGTCCCAGCTACTTGGGACGCTGAGGCAGGAAATTGTTTGAACCCGGGAGGCGGAGGTTGCAGTGAGCCAAGATTGTGCCACTGCACTCCAGCCTGGCACCTGGCGACAGAGTGAGACGCTGTCTCAAAATAATAATACCTCCTCAGAGGAGCTTCCTATGATCACCCTGTCTCATACACTCCCTTACCCTAAAATTATTTTGTGGTTTCTTTTTACCACTATACTATGTTTATTTCCTTAACAGAATGTATAAGCTACAATTAATGTGTTTATTGTCTGTCCCACTAAAGTGGAAACTCCATGAGGGCAGATACTCTATCTTACTTTCCCCTGTATTTCTAGTACCCAACAGTTGCTGGTGTTACAGTACCTACACAGTATAGAATTTTTATCTTCCCCTTCATCCAAACCTGATGAGAAAAAGCAAAAGGCCTTTCATATGTGTTCCTTAAGGATAAGGGGTTAGCCAAATAATGAAATTCTTAATGGAGATGCCACAAAGTAATTACTCTGGTGAATCTCAGAATGTTGGACAGAAGAATACAGGGCACTGTCAGTAAACGATGAGAATGTTACATAAGTACTAAAAGGCATAATAAGATCGGAATAATTTCTGTTGGGTAGGCCTCACTAAAAAGTTCAAGAGTGGGTTCTTGCCCAGCCTGCACCTATTACAGTGCTTATCACATAGTAGGTACTTAAAACATGTGTACTGCACAATTGAGTTTTTTTTTCCAGATACCAGACATTTGACAAATATCTAAAAGCTTAATATATGACAGAACATAAGAAAACACCTATTCCTTCCTCACTGGATCAAAATGTAATAATAGAATGAAAATGTGTTTTATATGTGTTTTATAAATTATGTCTATATACACACTTGAGATATATTATTATAATAAGAGACAAGCTAAAGAATACTTTATTTTGAAATAAAATACAAATGTGCGAAGTAAATTAGCTCCCCCTCCCCGTCTTTGAACACTGAGTCAATAGAATGTGAAACTAGGTAGAATGGCAGAAAATAGGCCAAGGTCTAGCTTTTCAGTGGCAACTTGAAGAAACCAAAGACGAATGCTGCTAAAGGAATGACCCTTTAGTACCTGTTTTAAAGTACTTCTGGCCTCCTTCTTTTATAAACCCCCAGGAGCCCAGAACCACATCTTGTTCCCCTACAGTGATCACTCACGCTCCACGATGTCACTAATGTAATAACTGAAGATGTAGGCCAGTTTGTCCATGTCACGTTCCGACTTGCAGGTCAGGCTGAACCTGTCCATTAATGCTGTAAACCCTGACCAACAAAGCAGAAGTCACCATGTTAACTGAAAATCCTAAAGTCTTTGGCCCCTTTCTCCCCACACATCTGGCTAGTGTAAAGGAAACAGATCCCTTCAAGCTGAGTAATTCCTTTATCCATTAACATGGTGTAACTTAGAAACGATTCATGGCCAGGCTGGTTGCCAGGGCCACTGGGGAATCTAGAGGACTACCCTCTCTGCTTCCAGGAGCTGGAGATAGTGCCCTTTTCATCTGGAGCCAGCTCTTTCCTCCACTTTCTCGGGCTGCCTGGCTATGGGAAGCCATAGAATTCCTCCTCATGTCTGGCTAGAGAACGACTGACAAGGGAAATGGATTTAAGCTTCATGTAGAACTCACACGGTGGAGACAGGCACCTGGTATTACCCATCTTCATATCCCTGACACAGAGTAAGTGTTTAAATGAACGACTCTCAGAAGTGGCTGCTAGATCGCTACAACCTAGAACAACGGCGGGCACATGCTTATGGATGCCAAGAATGAATGAACGAATAAAATAATTGTCTGAAACAACACTTAATGGAAAATGCTCAGGGTTAGGAGAAACGGGTTCAAAGCCCGCCGCGTGGTCCTGTAAAAATCCTCTCCTCTAAGTTTCAATTTCATCATCTTTGAGGCGAACTCAAGGGCTAAGCTGGTTCATCCCAAAAGGTGTCCTCCCGCGCTAAAACGAAGACCCTCAAAGTTTCCTGCGGAAGCCACGGCACGAAATTAAACTGTGCCTTAGCTCGCGGGAGGCCAGGCCTGTAACCGTCGCAGCTTAGGCCCAACGGCCGCCTCTCCGGCAGGCCAGGAGACTGAAGTGTCAGCCCTCGCCCTCACCCGTCACATGGACGCCTAGGAGGACGCCCTGGGCCGTGGCGACCTCCGGTTCCGATCCCCGCGGTTTCCCAAAGACCAGAAGGTCGGGAAGCAGCGCCGCCAAGCGGGCCTCCACCGGCCACAGAGGCGGTGCCACCTCCAGCTCGCCTGTCACCATGATTGCCTGCCTAGGAACCGGAAACAGGGTCCAGCCGTGTAGCAGCCAATCCGCACCGCAGGCTCTGCTGGGGCCCTCCCACCTACCAATCCGCACAGGCTTCCTTGGGGCAGCGCCAATCGGAAGCGGCCGCAGTTCCCGCCCCACCAGCTTCCTGCAGCCTTCGCCAGGCCGACTTCCGCCGGGAGAAGGCAGTGAAGGTGCGGCGGTCAGCGTTTTCAAAGGAGCAAAGCTGTCTTTTCTAATCTCCTGGAAACAGGGGAGGTGAAGACGCTCCTACGATAAAGCTGCTGATGTGAGATACATATCGAGGTCTTTCCTCCTTACCAGAGTAGAATCTTGGGTCATCTGAATTTGGTAAGGGCAAGTTCCATTGGCATAAATCTAAGGCAAACTCAGTGTTTTCTTCTTAAGTACAGTTTCACTAAAGCTATCGAATAGTCAGTCCCTTTCCTTCATTGTCAAGGAGAGTTTCTCCTCTTTTAGCTGCCAGGGCAGGTCTACTGGTTTCATCATGAATGCTTCCCCCGGGCTGTTTGTCTCGTGTGTGATAATGGCATATTGGAGGCGTCTACTCTTTGTTGCTTAGATTCCTGGCAGTAACAAGGTGAGCATGCTGTGGATTTTTAACCATCAGAAAAGTGTTTTTGTGTTGGTCTTCTGGGGAAATAAAATCTAAAAAGTACATCTTCACTATCAAATTCTACAGTACCTAATCAAGGCTGCTTTTGTGACAAGGGCTAATCTTCCTCATGGAATTACTTCATCACATTTTGATAAACACTTTCAGTAGTAGCATCAAATGTATGATCAGCCTGCAGGTGACAGAAAATGGAAGGGCCAGGGGAAGAAAGTAAGGGGAGATAAAAGCCAAGAGGCCCAGACATTACAAGTTTGACACTGCCTACAGAGACACCATCCTCATGCAGACATGTCTTGTCGGTGGAGGTCACAATTTCAACATTGGAAACACAACCTAGAACCTAGGAGTTGCAGATTCCTCAAAAGTCAAATTACTTTTTGGTGTTTTTATAAATTTATTTTAAAAAATAACAATTGCAATGACATCAATGATCGATCACCTGTACCCCCCATACTGCTAGGGGAAAAACCTTCGATTGAGTCCCAAAGAAAAATCAAGACATTATTATCAGGCACCCTATAGCCACAAAATGCTCTGTTGGTCCAGTGGTATAGACACTGACATGTTCAATGTACCAGTGCAGTTAAAATATATACACTTAAAATTATCCTGCCAAAAAAAAAAAAACACTCAAGTGGCATAACTAGGCATTAAACCAATTATTCATTTATCCATTCACTCTGCATCTGTGAAGTCATCACTGGAGTCACAAATAAAAATGAATAAAAGAAGTAGTAACAAAGAAAAAATCTGAACGTCAATACCCTGCCCCCACTTTGTGGGCTACTATGGTGTGCTAAAGTGACCACAAGAAAAGGGTCATGAGCTATTTGAAATGCAATGACAAAATGACAACTGAAGCATTTCAAATGAAACAAAATTCAAACTCATCCCCTCACCCCCAAATAAAAAATTCAGCAACAAGGTTGGCATTACTATGTACAAACTTACAGACACAAATAAATAGCATAACTGTTGGCAGCTTAAGCACTCAGTTAGATCTGAGTAATTTCTGAACTCTGCATCTTAAGACTCCTAAATTAACCAAGGAATATAAATTCCTCATTGTTAGTAATCTATCCTCTGAAAAACCTGGGACTTACTGAATAACATTAATATCTGAAACTCTTATAGAGAGCCAGAAGTTTCTAGTGAGCTTACCAAAGGATCAGCACTTTGACATCTGGAAGCCTGGAGAGATTACCAGATCCCTGGGACTGGGAAGATTTCACTTCCTGTTTCCTTTGCATAGCTCTGTATCTCTATTTCTATCATTACAGTGATCTCTTCTTGTGGTGTTTTTACAGGACTTAATTTATTTTCTGTCTTAATACAGTTAAGCTGAAGTCAAAGAAGAAAGACCTAATCTTTACTCTTGGTATTTAACCCCAAATGTTCCTCAGAATTACAGGGTTTTCCTTGTTTCCAGAGAAGACAGCCAACTCTTCTGAAATATCTTAGTTCTCTCAGGGCTCACCATCTAGAAAAGAAATAGATTTGAGGCACAACCCATTCTGGTAACAATGGCCCAGTTCCTGACCCTGCAGCCATGTCTATTTCTAGTCTGCAGTTTATTCTCACAGTTACGGATGCAATGAGAAAACTTTCTGCAAAAGGCCTATGGAGAAAACATGAAAACTGGCACCAAGGAATCAGCTGCCATGGGAAGAATGAGAATGCTTGCTTTCTAGGGCCAGCCTTGTGCTGCGGGAGTGAAGCCAACATCCACTTCAAGCTCTAGTGGGTAACCTCGACTCTGTCCAGGACAGTGTGACTGATCAGTGCTTTCCAGAAATTGTCAAGGACCAAATCTCAGATTTCCTTTCAGTGCTTGTTAAAGGTTCTAGAGTAAATGTGAATTACTCTCTTCATCTTAATGATCCATTCCAGGTATCCATCTACTAGAGAATTACGCTCTATAACATATGGGTGTACATGCTACTCTCTCTCTCCGTCTCCCCCGCTCTCCTCCTAGGCT
This sequence comes from Cacajao melanocephalus, assembly GCA_963573385.1. Taxonomy (NCBI): domain Eukaryota; kingdom Metazoa; phylum Chordata; class Mammalia; order Primates; family Pitheciidae; genus Cacajao; species Cacajao melanocephalus. The sequence continues at coordinate 207,002 of CAUYLG010001647.1, read as the reverse complement.
GAAACACATGAACCTTTCAGTTCCCCAAATGCTGTCACAAAGTCTATGATTGAAAATCTCTAGCTTGGCTCTCCCTTTAGGAGTTACTACAAATGTCCTCAGTGCTTCAGTGAAGAAGTTGTTGAATAGTCTTGTCTCTACTTAGGAAAGGCAGTTTCAAGGTCCAATACCTCTACGTTGTCTTAGAAGTAGCCACAGCAAGTACTATGGTCCAGATGACCAGTCAACGGAGGGACAAGCAGACCACAACTTTTAGAAGCTAGAAAAAGAGATTCGGCAATGTATATTTTTAGTGCTTCAGTCTTTTATCATTCTATCCCAGAGTTAGCTTTTTCTTGGCTTGAGTTCAGAAATATCAACCTACCATCTGGGCAGACAGAAATTCTTATTATTACCACAGATTAGAAGAATGTACCTCAGGAATTTATTGTTTCCATATCACAAGATGGAACTTCCTTGCCTGGAAGCCATCTCTGAATACAAAGCGTCCATTCAGTTACTCAGTGTGAGATCCCCTACCAGAGGGATAAATGCTGTCTAAATTCCATGGGAAGGAGTGGGCTGCCACTTTCCTGACTGCAGTTTTGGTTGAGAAGGTTGTTCTTCCCTGCTGAGATGGCTGACTTCACCAGTCAACATAAGTGCTTTATGTACTGCTGGGCTGGCGTGTGTCTCCTTGCATCATCTGAATCCATGAAATGTCAATGGCATCAACAGTGTGAAATAGGTCCTGACTGAAAGAGTAAGACAAAGGCTTGCAACTTCAATTTGCCAGGCATTGCTGCAATTGTAATACTGAGCCACTTATTAAAAACTAAGTGGTTTCTGTCCTGTAGAAAAGGGCAGAATGTGATCATCAATGTCCCACTGGATGAGTTGATCGATTTCCTGGAACAGTGAGAAACTGGTGAAGAACAGGACCTTGATCAGCTCCATCACATGGCCTGGGGTTAGGACACTCGGATGATCTGTGTCATTGCTTCTTCATCAGCTTGGTTTGGATCCTAGAGACAAAGATGACATGATGATTAAAGTCCTTTGCAAAAGCAGCAGGAACTCATGGCTCTCACTACTTATCCTCAAGAGAATACACACAACTTTACCAAGTAAATCAAAGGTTTTTAATATACCTTAAGTCTGCATACATGGCTTAAAAGTGCAGCCCCATTAGGAAAGAAGAGACAATAAACCTTATTCTTAAAAATTAAATCTGGTTTGCACTCCATGGCGAAACACTCCAGAACTGTTAGTGTATCTCTTTCCTAAGAATCTTATGTTGTTCTCTATACTTAAGGGTTAAGGGTATTCAGGTGGCTAAGGAAAAGACCCAGAGAAACTATGTCATGCTGTATTTTTGTCATTGTTTTTTGATCATCATTTAAATACTGAGTCCTTAGCAGAGCTGGAAAGAATCATTAGGATCTATACACTTTAATGTACTCTTTTTACAGATAAATCTGAAGGCCAGACGGGTAAAGTGATTTGTCTGGACTAGGGTCAGAAAGTTAGGAGCCAGTAAGGGCTAACCCCCAATTCTTGACTCCCGTTTAATCTTCTTTCCATTGAACTCCATATGCTGTTTCTCACTTAAGACCTACAGTGTTAAGAATAAATCCTTGGAAGCTTTGTGCAACACTCTGCAAGAACCACCTTTAGTTCTCCCATACCAAGGCTCTGAAGCCTTGGTAGGGAGGATCTGAGAAAAAGCTGAAAGACTTCTGGAGATGGAAGACTAGAACTGGGTCTTGAACAATGAGCAAATACAATAACTAGCATTTACTGAACTCACCATGCACTAGGTATGGCGCTACATAGATGCCTAATGTGGATTACTGAATGAAATCCCTACAACATTCCTGTGAAGAAGTATCAACAGTATTCCACTTTACAGTTAAAAATAAAAGAGGCTGAATTGACCAAGTTCATATTGTTAGTACATGGCACAATGCCCTCCTGTATCTGGCAGGCCCACATTCATACACTGTATGAATGAATAGCAATGAGAAAGGAGGAACTCTCACACTACAGGTAAGGACTAATAGCACTGAAAGAGTTGTTAGTGTTCATGTGTGGGGACACTGAGGAAACCGAGTTTGATTATTTAGAGGGGTGATAAGGCAAAGTTGCTTAGATGATATACAGAAATAGTTTGGGATTTGATGCAGGAAAGAAATAAGGAACTATTTATTAATAGCATGTATCCTTGATCTGGGGACTGGCAGTTTAAAAAAAAAAAAGTTTTATAACCATCTGGCAGTACTATATAAGGTCAATTAGAGGAAACTGGAGATTAATTTGATGGATATTGCAATAGTGCAGGTGGAATGTGATGTTCATATAGAATGAAGTGTCAGTAAATGGGAAGAATCTATTAATTCAAGAAACACTGATTGCTTGGTTCAGAACTGGATACTAAACCCAATAAATACATCTAAATTAAATACAACTTACTTAAATAGAACTAAGTCCAATAAATACAACAGAGAACAAAACAATTCTCTGCGCTCTATACAACTTACAGTCTAGTGAAGGAAACAATCTTGAAAAAATTCAAAAACTTAATTATTATTACACTGTAAAGAAAAGGGCCAAGTGCAATGGTGTGTCCCTGTAATCTTAGCAGTTTGGGAGGCTGATGCGGGAGGATCGATTGAGCCTAGGAGTTCGAGACCAGCCTGACCAACATGGAGAAACCCCGTCTCTACTAAAAGTACAAAATTAGCTGGGTATCGTGGCGTGTAGCTATAATCCCAGCTACTTGGGAGGCTAAAGTGGGAGGATCACTTTAGCCTGGGAGGTCAAGGCTACAGTGAGCCATAATCATACCTGCAGCCTGAGCAACTCCTACCTCCCCCCACCGAAAAAAAGAAAAGCAAGATGTTTTAAGAAAACAGAGAGAAGAGACCTATTCTAGATAGGGTAGGCTAGGGTATTTCATTAAACTAAGACCTAGCAGATAGGAAGATAGCCATGAAAAAAGGTGCAGTTAAAGGGCATACAGACTGAAAATTCTAAGGACAAAGGCCCATGACAGGAAACAGACCAATGCACAGTAAGCAAAAGCACAGAGACCAGGAAGCTAGAGGTAGACAGGAGCTGGAGCATGTGAGGCTTTGCTGGCCGTGGTAGTAAGCACTTGGGATTTCAGTCCAGGTGCAAATGGGAAAGCGTGGGGGTTGAAGGAGCTTCATCAGAACAGTGACTTGATAGGATAAACATTGAAAAAAGATCGCACTAAGATGTGGCAAGTAGGCTACAGGGGGACAAGAGTAGAAGAAAGGAAATTAGGCAGCTATTTTATAAATCTAAGCCAAAGAAGAGAGGATTAGACCAGGCTTACTTCAGAAGGGAAAAAAGTAAACATTCAAATTGTATTTGTGATGGGGTAATAAAACTTGTTCAATAAAAATAAAACTTGTTCCTTGAAAATTAAGAAAACTGCAATTTTCTAGAAAGAATTAATAGTAATAACTGATAAAGAGGCAAGAAAGACCACTGGATTAAAAACCTTTAGTATTCTTTCTTCTTGAGACAGGGTCTCACTCTGTCACCCAGGCTGGAGTGCAGTGGTGCCATCCTGGTTCACTGTAGCCTCAACCTCCTGGGCTCAAGCGATTCTCCCATCTCAAACTGCCGCCAAGTAGCTGGGACTACAGGCATGCATCATCAGGCCTGCATAGTTTTTGTATTTTTTGTAGAGGTGGGGTTTTGCCATGTTTCCCAGGCTAGTCTTCAAATCCTGGGCTTCCCACCTCAGTCTCCCAAAGTGTTGGGATTACAGGCATGAGCCACTATGCCTGGCCTAGTGATTTTAGGATAAAAGAGAATCTAAAGAGACACAGATTGCATCCAGTTTAGAGAATGTGAGTAGTCCCAGAGTATGAACATACCAAGAGGACACTGCTGAAGGCTTCAACTCAAGCCAATACAAGGTAATAAAGAGAAAAATAAAAGGTGTAAGTCTTTTTACCTGCATATGGGGACTATCCTTTTCCTTTGGAGAGAAAAATCGTCCACCTTCACCACGCTTCCGTGCCATGGCATGACGGTGCCGAGACTCATGCAGGTATTTCTAAAACGAGAAAAAAACCATTTAACTATTAATACTATCCAGAACCAGCACAGTTATCTAGTGTACAAATTCCATTCTCCAAAGTTTAAGACAACTGGGATCAAAGCCACAGGGACAATTATGACTTAGAATGATGATGAAAGCTTTGGAGAAAATACCTAGGAAGACAGCTAACCATATATAACTACTGTAAGAATGCGAATGCTTACAGAATGAATTTTAAAAAGTATAACAGAGATTACCACCTATACTTCCCAATATATACCCTTCCCTTCTGCTGTAACAGGCCAAATTTCATTTGGGGAAACGAGCATTTCAGTAAAGACTTTCCTGGCATTACAGTTTATTATTATTTTAGAAATGGGGTCTCATGCTGATACCCTCGCTGCTGGACCGCAGTGGCGTGATCATGAATCACGACAGCCTCAAATTCCTGGGCTCATGTGATTCTCCTACCTTAGCCTCCCAAGTAGGACTACAGGCATTTGCCCACACCTGGCTGGACTTTCCTAGCCTTATCTGCATTAAGTGTGATCAGGTAACTTAATTCTGGCTAGTGAAAGGTATAGAACTTCTTGAAAGTTTCCTTGTAAGAAAGGGTAACTGGCCAGGTGTGGTGGCTGATGCCTATAATCCTAGCACTTTGGGAGCCCGAGGCCAAGTGGATCTCCTGAGGTCAGGAGTTCGAGACCAGCCTGGCCAACATGGTGAAACTCCGTCTCCACTAAAAATACAAAAATTGGCCAGGCACGGTGGCTCACGCCTGTCATCCCAGCACTTTGGGAAGTCGAGGTGGGCAGATCACAAGGTCAAGAGATTGAGACCATTCTGGCCAACATGGTGAAACCCTGTCTCTACTAAAAAATACAAAAAAAAATTAGCTGGGCGTGGTGGTGTGTGCCTGTAGTCCAAGCTACTTGGGAGGCTGAGGCAGGAGAATTGCTTGAACGCAGGAGGCAGAGATTGCAGTGAGCTGAGATTGTGCCACTGCAGTCCAGCCTGGTGCCTGGCGATAGAGCAAGACTGTGTCTCAGAGAAAAAAAGAATACAAAAATTAGCCAGGCATGGTGGGACACACCTGTAATCCCAGCTACTCAGGAGGCTGAGGCAGGAGAATTGCTTGAACCTGGAAGGTGGAGGTTGCAGTGAGCCAAGATTGTGCCACTGCACTCCTGCCTGGGTGATAGACCAAGACTTCATCACAAAAAAAAAAAAAAAAAAAGGAAAGAAAAAGAAAGGGTACCTTTCTTGTTCCCTTTCTTCCTAGGTTGGAGCCTAAGCAGGAATCTTAGTAAACCAAATTCTGTATTTAGCACCCTAACAATATTAGAGCAGCGAAACAGGTCTTGAGAACTGTGAAAATGTACTATCAGTCCAGGATAATTTATCTCTGCTCTACTTTTATGTATGAAAAGGAATAAAATCTTATTTAAGCCACTGTTTGTTTTTGTTGTTATAACTGCAGTTACATACAGTAATAACAAACGCTAACTCTTACCAGAGATAACAAGTACCTAAAGTCAATTGTTTGGAAGGTACTCAAGAAAACAAGCCATAGAAAAGATAATTTCAAAAGTAAAACTCTGCTATTCTCTCCTATGTCTTTTGCAATGTTATACACACCCTCCTCTCCTTCGGAATTTTCCCTTCTGCCTCTAGTTTAGCCCGGGCTTGCCTCCTCTTAAGAATACGGTGGTATTGTTTGGCATTCACGTAGAGAGGCTCTTCTTCAAGCATCTCTGCTCCAGGTAGAGGGATTCTTTGGATAGCAGGCACAGAGCCAGCCCCAGGAACCATCTGTGTGAAGAGAAAACCAGAGCTTGTTGATGGCATGAAATATGGACATAGAAACAGTTTTTTGGTTCCTCTTCATCCATTTTTTTCCTAAATGCCCCAAAAAGTAACTTTTAGAGGGTACTTGGGTAAATGCAGATCCCTAGAGAAATTTACACTAAAGATATGCACTTTAAACAAACACCCCAGATACTGTGTCATAGGGGGTTCAGGCGCCACCTTGAGAAACAATATAACCATGCCCAAATTCATGTCCACCTGTGGCTCTAGATATTTCTGCTGCCATCTAATGGTCAGGAATAGTAGTCATAAGACAGAAAACAGCACAAAAATATATAAACCAGGTGCTACTAAATGTCTATATTTATAAAAATAATTTAATAGTTATAAAGAAAAATTAGGATTGAATTATAAGTTAATTCAATCCTAATTTTTCTTTAAAAACACCAAGAAAACACTGTACTAAATGTACGTGAAAACAAGTAACAGATGCCTGTACCCCACAGCTCTTTCCAAACTATAACCACTTTGATTAACTATATTGATTCTTTTCTAAAAATTATTTATCATTTAATTAGTTAGTAGAGACAAGGTCTCTCTACGTTGCCCAGGCTGAGCTCAAACTCCTGGACTTAAGCCATCTTCCTCCTTTAGCCTCCCGAATAGCTAGGACTATAGGTGCATGCCACTGAGTCAGGCTTTGTTCTGTTTCTTTTCATAGCTTCCTTTACTATGTCCAGAGTTCCGTTACTCATTCTCAATTTATGCATTTAACATCCCATTTTGACAAGAGGATTTAGCTTTCATTCACACCACCCAACTCTTCATATCGTCCCAATACATTTATATCACATTTTTTTTGTTTCTCTATCAATTACAATCTTTCTATTTTTAGCTTATTTTTTATTTCATCCATCATGGACAATACTACTTTCCAATTCTCAAAGGTTAGTAAATTCTTCCCTTCATTATTTGAATTCTGAAAAGAATTGCATAAAATCACTATTTATCCATTGCTTTATCTCCAGCATCTAGACTAGTCCCTGGCACATAGTAGGTGCCCAGAATGAATTATGGTTTGTCATGTTATTGTAAAAGTAGATTACTGACAGTGCCTTAAGGATCAATCTCGATCCCAAGAGGTCAGTATAATAAACAGATTTTATGAGGCATCAAGTTGCTTGTTCAAGGAAATTTCAAAGACAAAGCTGAAGAATACATTTTCTTACCATGACCATTCCTCCTGAATTGACCACATTGCCCGCCACTGGTAGTGTCACAGTGACAGTTCCTTGCCCACTGCTGGTTGTGTTGGTATTGGCTCCTGTCTGAACAATCTGTGCTCCTGCCAAACTGGCTGCTGGGATAGTGATCATGCCTGAAACAGGGACTGTAACTTTAAGAAAACAAAACATAAAACAAACAAAAAACAGGCACACAGAACAGAAAGAAGGGAACACAGTTAGTCCCTCTTCTATCTGGTACACATTCATTCATCCTGGCAAAACACACTGAAAAACACAAAGGGAGAAAAAGTACTCTCTCACTCTGGTGTGCTACATATAATCCAAGTAATCACAGTATCTGAAATTCTATAAAGTGTCTAGGTCCCAGTTGTGAGTAACTCTGTCCTTAGCAGTTTTCAAAAGGTCAAAAGGTTTGGAGGCCTCCTCTTCTATAGATCAGCCTGACTAGCTAAACCTATTGCCATTGGACATAGGAGCAATCTGCTTCAGGACAGAAATTTTATAAACTTATACTTTATCTCAAACTGACAATGAGTCAGTTGTAGTATTAAAACTTAAAATTAAACCAAGCATTCCAAGTCCCCCAACTATCAACAGCGGCACTTGAGGATTTGTTCATCATTCTATTTGAGCTCTTGCCTGGGCTCAATCCAGTTCTGGGCCTCCCCTGAATTATACAAGAGCATATAGTTACTGCACTCTCTGGACCTTGTATATTGCAAATTTTGAATCACAAAGTCAAGGAATCTAACAAAGATGTCCTTTTTTGATTTAACTATTTGACTAACAAGTGCTTCTAAAAGCTTTCAAGTTCGGTTTGTGCACTCCTGCTCCCAGGCCAAACAGATCTCTCCATTATTTACATTATCTATTCCTAGAACATATTTCTGTGATGGCCCTGAATTGTATTTATTTGTTCACAAGTCTCTCTTACTAGACTGGAGGCTCTTTGAGAATTCTTCTTAGTGAAAGTACTGTATATATGTAGTTATATAAGGAAACCGAGTGACCCAGAAAAAAAGCATGTCGCAATAGCACTCTAAAGCCAACCTGATTTTTGATCTATTTCTCTTTACTAATAAACTCTCTATTTCTAATCTTCTATTTAGAAATACTTCTTCCCTAAATGCTTAGACAGTCCCTAGATTAACAGCCACTGTAGGAACTCCTACACATGGAATCACTGTTGGTCATGGACGGTAACAAAAAACCAACAATCACTGGAGAGCTAGAGGAAACCTTTTTTTTTTTTTTTTGTCCAAAACATATGTGGTATCAAGTTCACCACTAAAATTCTACAGATGTCAGCTGCCTAAGGGACAAAAAAGTTGCTCCAAGAAGTCCTAGGGAAACTTATGGGTACACTTACCTTGCTGGAGAATGGTGCCATCTGCATTAACTGGCTGATAGACGATGGTCTGCCCTTCAGCAGTCTGTGCCACTTGCTGTCCCTGGACAGCAATCTGCTGCTGTGTCTGGAGGAAATAATGACACAATTCAATAGATCCCAAAGATATTAACAAAGAAAAGAACCATGTAGTCCTTAAAAAAAAAAAAAATTTTTTTTTTTTTGAGACAAGAGTCTGCTCTGTCACCAGGATGGAGTGCAGTGGCATGATCTAGGCTCACTGCAACCTCCACTTCCCAGGTTCAAGCAGTTCTCCTGCCTCAGCCTCCTGAGTAGCTGAGATTACAGGCATGTGCCACCACGCCCCACTAATTTTCATATTTTTAGTAGAGATGGGATTTCACCATGTTGGCTAGGATGGTCTCGATCTCTTGACCTGGTGATCCGCCTGCCTTAGCCTCCCAAAGTGCTGGGATTACAGGCATGAGCCATGGTGCCAGGCCAAAAAAAAATTTTTTTTAATGGTTTTCATCCCTTTTTTACTATACATGAAATATCTGACTTTTCCAAATCAGTTGTGTTCCTTTGTGACAAAGCTAGTGGAATTACCTGAGTCTGGCCAGCAGTCACGGCCGTCTGGGGCTGCTGGATGATGATCTGCTGGGTCTGGCCCTGCTGGCCCTGTACCTGCACAGCCTGTCCACCTTGGATCTGGATCTGTCCAGGTGGGACCAACTGTATCTGCAGAAGAGAACATAAAAAAAGGGATTGTAATCTACTGACACTGGTCTCCTTCAGTCCCAGAGAGTTATCCACATTTCTCTAGAAAGCAGAAAATGTTCTGAAGAGGAAAAAAGAAGTCCTGCTCTGCCCTCGATTATGAAATAGAGATAAGTTATTTTCTATTTATGAAACAATCAGGGAATTTCGAACACTGTCTGGATACCTCATATTAAGAAATCAATGTCAGTTTTCATAAAAGATAGCAGTGGCATGATTATATATATTGAAAATAATGTATATTTAAAATACACTCTGGGCCAGGAATTGTGGCTCACACCTGTAATCCCAGCATTTTGGGAGGTTGAGGTGGGTGGATCACTTGAGGTCAGGAGTTAGAGATGAACTTGGCCAACATGGTGAAACCCCCATCTCTACTAAAAATACAAACATTAGCCAGGCATGGTGGTGCGCTCCTGTAATCCCAGCTACTTGGGAGACTGAGGCAGGAGACTCACTTGAACCAGAGACGGAGGTTGCAGTGAGCCAAGAATACGCCACTGCACTCCAGCCTGGGTGAAAGAGTAGGACTCTTGTCTCAAAAAAATTAAACAAACAAAAAACACTGTGAAGTATTTTTACTATTATTTTTTAACCTTGTCATTTCGGTGAATGATGAAGTACTTTTTTACAGAGGAAATAATAAATATATTAAAAATGTTGACAGCTAGGCACGATGGCTCACACCTGTAATCCCAGCACTTTAGGAGGCTGAGGTGAGCAGATCCGGTCAGGAGTTTGAGACCAGCCTGGGCAACATGGCAAAACCCCGTATCTACTCAAAAATATAAAAATTATCCAGGCATAAGAGCACATGCCTGTGATCCCAGCTACTTGGGGAACTGAGGTGGAAGGATCACTGGAGCCTGAGAGGCAGAGGTTGCAGGGTTGCAGTGAGCCAAGATCTGTACCACTACACTCCAGCCTAGGCAACAGTGAGTAACTGTTTCAAAAAAAACAAAGAAAAAACCCAAAATGTATTCTACCTTAGTCAAATGTGACTACAGTCCAGGACAACACCTTGATAAGGGCCTTGAGAAAGACCTTGAAAGAACCCAACAAAGCTGTGCCAGGATTCCTAACTCAGAAACTGTAAAATAAATGTTTGTTATTTTAAGCTGCTAACTTCTAGGACAATTTGTTATGCAGTAATAGATAATTAAGGCAATGTGACAGATTATATTCCTCCTATTAGTTTCCAGTAACCTCACCAGTACTCACTACTGTCATTAATGTGTGTCAAATTTTTGTTGATTTAGTTTGTATTTCCTATTTGGTCCTAGGATTGGATAGCTAAACCTTAGATAGCAATTATGGAAAGCAAGCAATCGTGTGCTGTTCAAATCTATCTTCTTTCTTTTTTAAATGGCTATAGCCAGTTTATTAGGAGTATTATCAGAAACCTGACGAGAAGCTTGAAAAATATTTCTCTAAAATTTTGGAACTAAAAAACTGCAATACAACCCTTTAAATGCTGGGTGTACAAAATCCTATTTTCACATAACTAGTGGACACATTTTTTTTAAGCTCAAAAGAGAAAGCAGTTAGGAAGGCCCCACAGCTCAAAATTTCTAGTATTTTATATTCAAAAATACCTCCCAAACTTAAAAGTCAGAATACAGGGCTACTCAGCTAGGTTTTCCCCCAAAGCCCCTTCATCTCCCTTCTCTTTATTTCTTTAACCATTCATTCCATCAGCAAACTTTTTTTAATTTGAGCACTGCTTCAACAGAGGTGGCAATTTGGAAGGAGGATACTTTCAGAAAGATAGATTTTTATAGCCAGGTCACTTTTCATCCATAATTTCAACTTGGACCAACTTGGTCAGGAGAGAAGAACATGCCTGGAACTTTAAGTTATCACAAAATCTACCAGTTGATAAGAAAAAGGACTACTAATAAAACAAAGGTGAAAAAACAGGTCAATGGTTCCATGTCTTAGCGACATTCATGGTTCCTCCTTTGTTAGGGGATAGATTGCCTAGGTTTTCTTAATTATTTTTTCCAAATACTTAGCTCATAATTAGAATTCAGAAAGTGCTGGCAAATAAAGTAAGCAAATTTATCTGGTTATGTGAACCTATTTCATTTCTGAGTTTATATTGGCTATTAGGATTTCCACGTCCATCTATTCATATTCTTTGCCCATTTTCTACTTTTGTATAAATACATAAAAGTTATTTATACATATTCTGAATACAAACTCAGTAATATGTATTAAAAATATCTTTTCCAAGTCTTCACTTTCTTTACTTTTATATTTCAATGCATGTTTTAAAGTAGTTAAGTCAATTTGTTTTTAAGAAATCCTTCTCTATAGCATAAAAAATTCGCCAATATTTTCTTTTGAATTTTCTAAGTTTGCTTTTCTACATTTAGATCTTTAATCTATCTAGCAAATATTTTTAAAAATACAGTATGAGGTGGAAATCAAATTTTTTTCTGTATCATTTTTCAGCCATTTCTTAACTGAAGTTTACACCACTCTAATTATATGCCAACTTCCAATATTCTAGTATCTGTTTCTTGGCTGTCTTTCTGGTTCCAGTGTCTTTCTCAGGCTAAGGATCTTAATCTAAAATTATATGTAGAATTTTCCATGTGACTGGACATCCGTACTTTTTCTTACAGGGTGCAAGCTTTACTAAGATTCTAAGATGGAGAATACACTTCAAAAAAGGTTAAGTACCACCCTTCTTTAACAAATGGCTACTCAAAGAACACTAATGAGAAAAAAAAACCTCTTATACATAGGGGATTAAAGCCTTCAGCATTATAAGGTAGGCTATGGAATCTCACCTAGAGCTTTATTTATGTAACAGAATATATTTTTTTCTGCCTTGTTAGTTATAGCCCTACTTGGAAGCAGGGAAATAAAATAAACAACTCTTTCAAGGTTCCTTATAGCAAAATAAAACCCTATAAAAATCACTGAATTTAGAGTTAGAATGAACCCTAGATGTCATCTCATATAAATTTTATTTTTGGATGAGCAAACAGATAATTAAATAACTTGGCCAAGATTAGAATGCTTGTTTAATGGCAGACCTGGTGACGAAACCTGGATCACTACATTCACAGTATACTGTTTCTAACTACACCACACTGTCTCTACTGAACAGTGGAGAAGGCGGCGCAGCAAGCAGAGCTGGAGAGAAGAACAGAAGCAAAGACAGGGGAACAGAAAGGATGTAGCAATGGGAAATCGAGGAAAGCACATGCTGAGAAGATATTTAAAGCCTCATATATTTATGCATGGAGAAATGGGAAAACTATTTTTAATCCCAACTATAATTCTATCTTGGCAAAAATATGCCAGTGGGCTCATATATGCTCTTACCCTTTGCCAAGCAATCCCCAATCCAAAGAAATTACTCTGAGAATTCAATTGAAAAATAAAACTATCATGCCCAAGTATGTTTACCAACAAAAGCAAATGAAAACCAAAATCCTTAACTATATTTTATAAATTAGAAATTCTGATTCATCAAGTTGATTGAACATTATAAAACAATTAAAAAAAACAATAACGAAACAGCCTCACATGCATGGTACAATTATGCCAAAAAATTATGATAAAAACACAAGAGAATACATAAAAAGTACAAGTTTGATTTATAAGCAGTGTGATCATGGCTGCTTTTTTCAACTGAAATTCGTCCAGAAAATCAAGACATTAATGTGGTTGCTATAACTGTTGAAACAATATAAAGATTTACATAGGGTAAAAAGCTAACAGTTCTCCCTCATACTCCCTTTTCCATGCCTATAAACATATACTCATGGGGGTCTGGTTATGAATTACAAAGATGAGATCACACACTATTTCTCTGCCAATTATTTTCACTAAAAATATTTCAATATTAACCCACCCACGTCAATACTTCATTATTTTTTTTGAGATGGAGTTTTGCTCTTATTGCCCAGGCTGGAGTGCAATGGCACAATCTTACCACAACCTCTGCCTCCCGAGTTCAAGCGATTCTCTTGCCTCAGCCTCCCGAGTAGCTGAGATTACAGGCATGCGCCACCACGCCTGGCTAATTTTTTTTTAGTAGAAACGCAGTTTCTCCATGTTGGTCAGGCTGGTCTCGAACTCCTGACCTCAGATGATCCACCTGCCTCAGCCTCCCAAAGTGCTAGTATTACAGGAATGAGCTACCGTGCCCAGCCCATAGTTCATTTCTTTTAATGATGATGCAGTAGTCCATATGTGAATATATTATGATTTATTCCAACCATTTCCTTATTCTATTAATGGACACTCAGATTACAATTTTATTTTTTGCTAGTGTAATGCTATGACAAATGTCTTTGTAATTTCTCCCTAGTACTGATGCTTTTCTACCTATACCATAGATTCTCAGAAGTGTAACTGCTAGCTCAAGTGTTCGTTGTATTTAACAGATAGTGAGATGCCTTTCCCAAATAACTTCACAGTTTGAAATTACCAAAAATAATGATTAATTCTTTTTCTCTACATCCATCCTAGCAGTGGATATAGTGACTCTTTTTGTTTTTTGCCATCTTGATGAGAAATATCTAATTTTAAGATCTGATGCCACAGCATTGTATGTAACATTTCCACATATTTCCTTTAATCTCTTCTTTTTTTTTTTTGAGACAGAATCTTCCTCTGGTGCCCAGGCTGGAGTGCAGTGGCACAATCTTGGCTTACTGCAACCTCCACTTCCCAGGTTCAAGAGATCTCATGCTTCTGCCTCCCGAGTAGCTAGGATTACAGGTACATGCCACCACATCAGTTTTTTTATTTTTAGTAGAGATGGGGTTTTGTCCTGTTGGCCAGACTGGTCTTGAACTCCTAGTCTCAAGTGATCCACCTGCCTTGGCCCCTCCAATTGCTGGGATTACAGGCGTGAGCCACCCCGCCTGGCCTTCCTTTAATCTCTTCTTCATCTTTGCTTACTTTTGTTTTGTGTTTCTCAATCTGTCTTTCAACTGGATTTACCTGTTTTATTGGTCTGTTTAAACAATCTAGATTTTATTTACCCTTTATACACGTCAGTTTTCTACTTAATTAATTTTGACATACTTTTTGCTCATTTTATTTTTCTAACTTTCTAAGAATATTCATTTTTACTTCTTTTAAAATAAAATATACTATAAACTAGATTCTAACCTCTTCACATACTTTATAGCAATTCAAGATCATGCCTCATTATCTTAGTCTTTACTGGAGCTGTCCAATTTCTGCATAGTTCTAGTTTGTATCACTGGTACTACAAAAGCAGAAAATCAACTAAATGCAAAATGTGGATCAGGAAGCAGTTAAATACAACATCAATTATCAGTTTGTAACAATCTATTCTTTGAAACCTCTCATCTGATATATTGCTCAACATTTTTTAATACTACTCACCTGCTGCAAACCCTGTGTTCCAGAAACAGGTACTTGCATGATGGTTTGACCTTGTCCACCAGGGACAGCCTGGACCATGATGGGTTGGCCAGTTGATGTGATTAGCTGGCCTCCACTGACCTGCACCATTAATGGCTGCCCTTGGACCTAGAATGAAATAAAATAAGAACAATGAAATAACATAAGATACAAAATGGCTTTTACCAAAAGAAAATCACTGGAACTATTCTTCTGCCTTGCTAGAGAAGGAAAAGGTAGAAAAGACACTAAGAAAGTATGTCTTAAGTCCTTGAGTTATTTTTAAGTATCTATGATATCTGTTACTAAATGCCAATTTCAATACTTTAAGGTCAGACATAATGGAGTATATCCAGAGTCTTTGAGAAGTCTCAATAGATGTAAGGCATTTGTCACTGAACATGGGCTAAATCCCTGACAAATGTTTAATCATAATGGCAAGGTTAGTTGCCTGTTGAAACCAATCCAGGAATGGTCTCTAGTGAAGGCTGGGAGAGGAGGCAATGAGAGGGAGAGGTGATGGTGGTAATGGTAGTTGAGTACAAATTCTAAATAAAGTGAAGAAAGTAAATCAAACTCTACCCAGCAATGACTCTAAGAGGCTGGACAGCAGGCAGCTCTGGAAGGAAGCTTATGTAGAGGATGACCCTTTTCTCCCTATAGTCTCTCAAGCTAAAATGAAATGTCAAACATATACCTTTACCCTGCTCATTTTACTCTGAATTCTAGATATGTTTGTTGTTGAAAGAGCCCACTACTAAAGATTTCCTAAAAATACTTTCTGGTCAGTTTGTAGTGTCTATGGTGGAATTCCTCACACTGGCCTCTGTTATATCCACATGGTTATTTTAGCTTTATCAGAAGCAACAACAAATATTGAAGTTACACAGAGCAGTCAAGTGTACAAACTTCAAGCTCCTATGAGTATACAGACTACCGCAGGAGCCAGGTCACTACAAGTGCTCTGTCTCATCTTGAGCCCCAATACAAAAATACCTAATAGAATGCTTTCTGGAAGCACTTTCAAAATGCTTTAGAAGTAAACTGTAATGATCCATGGAATAGTCCAAAACTTCATTTTCAGACTCTATCTTTGTTTTGACAGAAATTACTTGTAACACGAGAATATTCATAACTGAAATATTCACACTTAATGATAGCCAAAGTATGTGCAAATAACAATTAGTTAAAAGATCATTCCGTCCTAGATGAGTAGGTTAGATAGTAAGATCTTCCCTACAATCACCACCGCCACCAGCACCACTGCCGCCACCACTTATGTATTAGAATCACCAGGGACAGTGAATTCCTAGGTTTTGTTAAACTGTCCATTGAGAACCTTTACTTTTTAAAGGACTTTACAGCCTGACTTTCTCATGCTATCTCTTTCCCTTATTTCCTCATTCCTAATCAAATTCCCTTTGCTACACCAATGCTTGCACAGTCTGTATCAAGAAAGATTTCTCAGAATACATATAGCATGAATAACCAATAACTATTTAAAATTCTCCCCAAATAATGAGATCCCTAAAGGAAAGGTTCCTATTATTTCCACAAAGTGTTTCCACTTCTTTTAAATAAAATCTATGTAAGCAGGAGACACAAGTTTTAAGATACAGCTATTAATAATTTTTTATCTATTCATCATCTTAATTTCCTCCCCCACTGATGGTGCTATTCATGCACATGATAAATGATTTGATACTCCAAAGAGCTCACTGTGTTTGCAACAGAAAAACGATTACAAAGACACATGCATCAAACAAGAAGCCATACAGTTAAGAGCACATTACATTCCTATTCCACAAGGGGTTAATGACAATCCAAAATACTGTTTTATATATGAGTAAGATGAAACAAGCATGAAAAACATTAACAAGCTGTTGGACTGTGAGATTTGAATACAGTTTTGGAGTGCCTACAAGGTCGGTTTCTTTCAGCTCAATTTATGTTCAAAGTTGGCTGTACATCATTACCAAACACTATTGGTGGCAGGGGTAGGAGTGGGACTGAAAGGATAAAGTGAAATGATGACAATAAGAGGTAGTTATCTGCAGGATGCTTAGCAGCACTTGCAATAAAGTGAGATGCCGGTTCTACATTCTAGATTCTACTTTGAATCATTTCCAATTCAATGGAGGGAAAAAGTAGGGTACCCAAATCTTGCCAATTTCTCAAAAATACAGTCATTTTAATAAAAGCAACCTACATACACAGAGTAGACAAGTGCTCCTACTTCTGTTTCTTATAGGAACTGGCCAAATTATAACCCAATTTAAGATACTTAGCCATACACAATGTTAAGGAACTGTACTGACTAACCAAGAATTATCACTGTGGCTTTAACACCTAAGACTTACGGAAAGTATATCCTGCTTCTGCCTAACCAAGAGGTATCTGGGGTAGTCTTTGCAGATCTAGTAATAAGACAGGTCACTATTTCCCCAGGAAAGGTAGTGGAAACAATAGCAGTTAACAAGACATTAACAAGATTCAGTGCTTAGATAAACCTTGCCAAGTCTAATTTTTCAGTTGAGTTGCCCCTTTAATAAAAATAAAGCACAGCCTAGCCTAGATAGTCATGTGTGTCTATATATGTATATATTTCCTTCTCCATTATAACAGAAATATACAAAATTTTTACCATGCAATTAATTGGATCAGAGTTTCTAATGTCACTTGTAAGAATTTATTCCTGTCACTTACAGCATATCTTTTATAGGCATTTTCAAAGAAACACACTAGTCAAATCCAGTTCTTAGAAAATTGATATGGGGTATCGTATCTATATGACTCGGCATGAAACATTAGGAAACTGGCATCTTATAAGCCTCAAAGACAAGTTAGCATCATCAAAGACATGCAACTGACTTTGCCATTCCTACTGGAGATCCTAACACAGACAGCACCAGACATGAGGAGAGGAGAAGTTCATGCAGTGCTCACAGAGAATCAGAGAGGGTACCACTACCTGGAGGGTCTGGACTTGCTGGCCTGAGGCGGATGCCACCTGGGCCTCAGTCTGCAACTGCACAGCAGTGACACCACCCTGCTGCTGAGAACAGGAACATGAAGAGCTTGAAATACGTCAGGAAGGAAATGTGTAGTTCAAGACATGAGATCACCTTACCTCTTGGAGGAGAGGGAGGGAAGCCCCACCGTACACAGGACTTTCAAAATGTACAGACTCCCTATATTGAAGCTGTTTTGTTGAGGTAGTAGGATTAAAGATATTAGCCCTTTGCCTCCAGAGTGGACCTCAAAATGGGACTCAAAAACTCAAAATAGTTGTCATCATTAACACAAAGATTTGTAATGCAATCTTTCCCTCTAGAAACAGGAATCTGATACTTCTACTTACACAATTATTTAATGCCCTTTTTAACTTCTCTAATGAGTTCACAAGAAAATAATGATTAGGTTTTAATAGCTCTGAAACTACCATGAAAAAATTCTGGGGCTTAAATGCAATCACCAAGAAAGGAGGAATAATTAATCACTGTGAACCAAAATCATCTTCATGTGGTCAATGCTCTTATGCCACAAAACTATGATTTTTTTTTTTAACTTTATTTATTTACTTATTTTGAGATGGGGGTCTTGCTGTTTTGCCCAAGCTGGTCTTGAATTCCCCGGCTTAAGCCAACCTTCCTGTCTCAACCTCCAGAGTAGCTGGGATTACAGGCATGTACCAGCATGCCCCACTTCAAAACTAAGATTATTTCTACCCAGCTGGACTGCTTTAAGGGCCATGTTTTCAGTGATTCAATCTTATTTTACATCCATGAATGGTAAATTCTGAAGGAATAAAAATCCACCCTCCGGGGCACTGGTCTGAACGGAGGGCCCTTTGTGGAATACCCTTCTCTAAAAAGGCGGTTGAAGGAACCTGCCAGCAGCTGTGTGGAAGGGAAAGCTATCAAGGGAGTCTGTCTTTTCATTTAGAGTAGCTCCTTCCTTTGATCATTAGATGAGAACAACTCATCATCAATACTTCCTTTGCCCTCCCTACTACTTTTCTATATTAGCTAAATTCCATTTCAAAAACAAAGTATTTCTAAAATATCAATCTTGGCCTAAGGTCAAATAGAAGCATAATAAATTTCTTTTCTTTGAGGGGTGGGAAAAAAGTGAAGTTTTACTATAATAAACCCAAGCATAAAGCATCAGAAAATGTAACCTGCATATAAAATCAAGAAAGCAATCTATTAATTAAGAATAAACCACCAGCAGGAAATTCCTTTCTGATATGTGCTTATCTATAAGAATTGCTGTCTAAATATTATCCTAATGTTAAACCACAACTTTTCTGAATAAACAAATGTGGCAGACCAAATCAAAGAACAGAAGATTTCTAGGAAGCTAAGTTGGTTTGTCTATTGTGGCCAAAGACTTACTAAATCACAAGTTAAGCTCAAACAAGAAGAGAAAAAGACCAAATAGAATCCAGAAAAAAAATAAAAGTCCAAATTTCCATCTGAAAACCAGACTAGATATTTTTACTTTTAATGAGATAAAAGACACAATTTACTACAACCAGGCACCCATGAAGAGTAGATTCTAAGTGGTCACGGGCTGGTGGACATGGCACTTCAGCACAAGCCATCAGACCCAGTATTTCACAAGATCTGGTACCTTTCAAATCATTCCCCTGGGTAATACACCAACCAGTTGAGGGGTGCTGTTATCAGTTTCACTGATGTAATGTTTAAAGCAGTTTTACTTCCATACCTGCTGCTGAATCTGTCCTGCCTGGACAACAATCTGCTCTGTCGAACTATTGCTGTTTGCTGTATACTGCTCCATGGTCCCTCCAACTGAGATTCCTGTCCACTCTGGAGATCCTAGAAGGCTGTGAGGTACACTCCTATTAGAAAGGTGGGGAAAGAAACTAAGGTGAGATTGTCAATAAAGGCCTTACCAGACAATCAACCTGGAAAATTTATCACTGTACTTTATTTGCAAGAAAACAGGATAATAGGAAATGTTTATATTCAGTATTATTTTTAACTAAGATTACACGGCACAATCATAACAACATAATGCTATTTTCACGTTTCTAAAATGCTTTCAGTCATTTATTGGCAATCTTACCTTTCAAAACTGTCAGACCAATACCTGCACCTTAGAGATACTCATTAAGCTACAACATCACTTTAATACAAGGCCTATATAACACTGATTTTCAGGTTTGCACATATACTCTAGAGAATAAAGCTTCTTTAAGTTGTAACACATAATTGCTTCCCTCCAAATATGTTACTCAAGTCCATTACATATGGTAGGCAAAATTTACCCTTCTCATAGGAGTTGAAGATCCACTTTCAAATATAAGGACACGATTAGATAAACTGAAGTGGTATCTGAGACCTTTAATAAAGACTTTGTTAAAAAATTTAAATGATATTAATTAGAAATGGGCAATTCATCTTGGAAATATGGGAGGGACGATAGATATATAAACAAAAGTGTAGATGGTCCTTTCTCCCCAGTTTTTCACCAGACCCTCATAAATTCCAATATCTGAATGATAAAATGATGTGAGCTAACTGAGCTGCTCATTATAGTGGAAAAGTAGAGTACCACTCTACATAAATCCACACATGCTGGTGGAATTAATCACTTGCAAGGTGTCTCAATACAGTCTGAAAGAAGAAATCAAAATATGTGCAAGTGTATGTATAAGTACTTAGAAAGAAGTGTATTGATATCTAAAATTTACTTTGAAATGCATCAAAAAAAAAAAAGAAAAATGGATGAATGGGTGGAAAAATGTCTGGTAAGGCAATTATATTAAGATGTTAATAATAGACTCTAACTGGCAGGTATACAGGTGTTTATCTTCAAATTCCTTTGATTTCACTGCATACTTGAAAATTCTTATACCAGAATGTTGGGAAAAAAATGTAACAAAATTTAATCAAAACAAAAATTAGGCCCATTACATAAGCAAAATGGATACAATATAAGAATATATAAGCCATAAATAATAGGCTGTGTCATCACAGCAAGATGACTTGTGGCCATATGGTTCTCCGGAGCACTGCTCTTGCTCTAGTGGAATGCTCATTAGGCAAATTTCTAGCTATAATTTGGATTTACATATAGATTGGCCAACAAGGAATAAATATAATCAGCAACATAAGTAAACTCAATAGTTATTTTTCATTCCACACTGGCCAACTGGTTTTCTTATTTTTACACCAGTCTCTTTGGAATTGGTTGACTACTAAGTTTGCTCCTCAGAGATTCTGGGTACAGAATAGAAAATCAGGTTTTCAGCCAGACTGTGAGTCTATTAGGGACACTGACAGGCTTCCCTAAATTCTATTTTGTCTCTAATACACAACACATTTGTGTTTGTAAACTTATTATGATGTAAAAGAATATATGATTCCATTTATATAAAATTTCCAAAAGACGTCAGTAATCTAGAGACAGGAAATAGATCAGTGGTTCCTTGGGAGTGGAGGGTACAGGAAGATAGGAAAGAGGGAGGCTGACTGGCATGGAGCATTAGGAACGTCGTAGGATGATGAAAATGTTTTATATCTTCATTGTGGTAGTGGTTGCACAGGTATACAGATTTGTCAAAACTCATCAAAATACTTAAAATCATTACACGTTGTGTCTAAACTATCTCTCAATAAACTGACTTTAAAAATAAGGATCATGAAAGGAATGTCTTTTAGGTTTCAGTGCCTCCCCCACTCCAAATTTCTTTCTTGTGTGATATTTTTTCCCTTGACTAATATCCAGACGATTGTATCTTTACAAGAGTAAAATGTAACTTGAAGCACATGATAATGACTAACAGATGTAACACACAGATTTTCTTCTTAACTAGTTTATCCTGGTTAACAAATTGTTTTACAAATAAACCAATTTAGCAATATTTAAATCTACCATACTTTGAAGAGTAAAAAAGAATGCAGCTTCAAATCTAACAGTTTTTTCTCACATTAATGACACAGTGATTTAGCCTGTATCATGATATTGATACTGTTAATGGTTAATGCTATAAGTAACTGGCTTCAGTAAATCCCTATGTTCCTACTACTGTGAGCTTTAGTTGGCAAGACTGCAAATCTGATAGTCTTTCCCGAAGTGCCTCTCTGCCCAAGATTATGACAAACTAAGTTAGACAGATTTAGTCTGTTTAACTCTTGTTCCTAACACAAAGTTTTGAATGGTTTTTCCTCAAAGAGAGAGGAATAAATAATAAGAGTGTTTATTCTGGCTAGCATGAAAATTATCTTCCTAGTGCATTCTCTTCTCAGTGCAATTCTTTGCCCCACTATCCCAAGGTGCAAAAGCTGAAATTTAGCCAACCACTCACTAAGAACCCATTCTATGTGGGACCCACACACACTCCAAAGCTAAAACCTTCAGAAACTCAACTAGTAGTGTAAGGATATGAAAAGCCCTAAGATTACCACAGTTGACAATCACTACCAGGCAAAGCCTAGAACAGGAGCTTTTTAACTTTTTGGACCACAACCCTTAGCAACAAACACATTTCATTATCACAACTCAGCACACATATAATGTATAAAACATGTAACTGAAATAAAGAGTCATGAAACAGTATTTACCCTTATACAACACAAGATGCACTTTGATATTTTCTATTCTTTTTCTTTCTTTAAGGGTGGGGGGGGTCTCCCTTTGTTACCCAGGCTGGTCTTAAACTCCTGAGCTCAAAGGATTCTCCCACCTCAGCCTCCCAAAGTGTTGGGATTACAGTCGTGAGCCATCATGGCAGATTCCTTCTATTATTTAAAAATTCTCATCATTAGCTCACTCAATTTCTTTCACAACTCAACAAGTGGGTCCTGATACATGTTTGATAAAAGACTAGACTACAACAAAGGGCTGTCCAGCTTCCCCATCATTCTACCGGTTTCTGGATTGGAGCTTTCTAATGCACTTCTCTCCACTAACTACATACCATGTGCCAGACACTGTTCTGAAGGTTTTAAAAATAAAAAGAAATATCTGAGGAAGATCTTAACTTCAAAGAGTCTTTAAGTTTAGTAATGGAGTGAAAACCTATACTGGAATCCTAAGAGATAAAGTAATATGGGAATTTGGAGGACAGATTTGTTCTAGCAGGGAATAAATCAACAAGGCTTAAACAAAAAAGGTACTATTTGAAGTGTTTTTGTTTTTTCTTTGCTATCAGAGGTCTGCAGGATGAACTGGTCTTAAGTGAGAGAAAGATTTAGCTATGTGATGATGTGGAAGAAGGTGAAGTACTACAAATCAAGAGAGCATTAAAAACAAAAACAGAAATATTTCAGCATGTGAACAGCAGACTAAAAGGTCCCATGTCTGAAGAAAAGCTACGGGCCAACTCCTGTCTCTCGAAATGCCAGGCAAACAAATTCTTCTGCAGATTGGTGGAGATTTGAAAGGTGTTTAGCAAAAAAAAGTGACTGGATTATAATGCTTTTTAGAAAGATGCCAAGCAAAAGTATTTAGTGGTTTTGAAGTGACCAGGACGTACCTATTTTAAATCCTAAGGTTACAACATCTATTCCAGGCCAGGACGCAGTGGCTCATGCCTGCAATCCCAGTGTTTTCAGAGACCAAGATGGGAGGATGGCTTGAGCCCAGGAGTTCCAGGTTACAGTGAGCTATGATTGCGCGACTGTACTCCAGCCTGGATAACAGAGGAAAGCCCTGTATCCAAAAACAAACAAAGAAACTTTTCAAAGGCAAATATAAATGTTTTTTAGACTATTCAAGCCATATCATCTCATCTGCTAATGCAGATAACGTGATGATCAAATGAAATAAATGATTTAAACAACAATAAAAAACTCATCCTAAAAAGTGAAAATAAAACCTGTCCCCAAAGTTTTAGTAATGAAAGAGCACTGGAATACGAGTTTTCTGAAACCTACTAGTTGTATAACCTTAAATGTGAATTTAGAAATGAGCACCAGATACTGAAGACCTCCTCTATGTGCCAGAGAATGCACCAGAAGATTCACATGAGTAAAAATAATTTTCAGAGTTCTAGGACAAAAATCTCCTCTTCTTCCCCAAAGAACTCAGCCACTTCCCCAAGGAACTCAGCAGAGCCCATAAAACAAGTCAGAAACTCGTTTTTTCAATCTTAGGAAAAAATATAGTTCTAGATCCCTTCTACTTGAACCTCCACACAAAATCATAACGGCTTCCAAAATATTCCTTAGCAACACATACAAGTGGTTACCAACTGGGTTTTCCCTCCTAAACTATCACTACTACTGCCCACTTCCCTATCCCATCTTTCCGCCTCAAACAGTATAATTTGCTTCCTCAGCACATGCTTCTCTGCAAGCAATGCTCTTCCATCTGTGGAAGAATTACCATCATTCTTCAAGGTCAATCAAAAGTGCAGCGCTGATAAGCCTTTCACGGAGGCTAGCTCACGCATTGATACTTCACAGCACTGAACTGCGCCCTTTATAGCGCTAACAGGTATTAACTACCTGTTACCTGTCAATTTCCATCAGGTAGGTACAGTTCTTATTCACCTCTACGCATTCCTTCCCCAACACATGGATTATATCTGACATATACTAACTGCTGGATAATTGGTTGCCAATAGCAACCTCTCAACCTAAGGAAAACCCCACAACAGTCTGTTGAAGTTTCTAAACATTTGCTGAGAAAACGTTAACACAGGATAAGAAAGTGTATCAGAATAAAATAAACCAAGAGATGACTGGACTGAGTCAAACCTTACAAAAAGTAACATAAAAAGGTGAAAGCAAAAACAAACGAGCCCCTCCCCCCAAAAATGTACTACATTCCCAAAGGAGGGATAATTCACAAAATGAGCAGTGGATAAGATTAATAATATGAAAAGCAAGTTGTGCAGCCTCCGGGAAAAAAGAATGTGCAGGGCTATCAATCTTCTAAGAGCGAGGTTCCAGGCACCGAACGGACTGGCCTTACAGCCCGGGCAAGAAAGGGAGACCGCTTGGTTGGGCTCCAAGACGGAGGTGTGCGGTCCTGCTTCGGCGAACGGGGCGGGGAGGAGAGGAAATGACGAGCCAAAAGGGGTGGTAACGGCGCCAGGCCGGAGACTCGGGCGGAGCGGGCTGGGACGTGGGGCGCGGCGAAGCAGGGGGAGTGGGCGAACTAGCGGCCCCCATTCCCCACCAGGGAGACTGCGGGGGCGGGCCCGTAGGGCTCCGAGGCGAAAGCGGGCCAGCCCCTTTGCCAGCCGCACTTGGGACCCCGCGGCCGCGACGCGCACCCTCCCCAGGCCTCTCCTTCCGACCTAGAGGGGCTGTAGACAGAGGGACCAGGCTCGCGGGGGGCGCGGGCCCCAGGGAAGCTTCCAGTCCCAAGGGCCGGAGCGTGGAGAGTGCAAGGGCGGGTTTAAGTGTGCAGCCAGAATGACCAGGAGAAAATTGCGGAGGCCCAGGGAGCGCGTTTCCCCTCGTCTAGGGCCATTTGTGGCCCCAGGCCTGGGGCCTGAGAACCTGGGCCTAAGAGTCGGGGAACGGGGACGCATTCCCAACTGGCCCTAGCACTCTGCGAAGGTCGGGGCCCCGTGGTGTCCGCTCCCGGGGATGCCATCCCCGCGCGGGGCGGCCCCTGCAGGCCTCGGGCGGGAGTGCCCCGAGGCACTCGCAGGCTCCGGGCCGGGGCGGCCGGCCGCCCCACTCGGCTAGGCTCAGCTCGACTCCCCGGGCTCGACGGGCGCCTGGGCCTCTCCTGAGTGGTCAGCGAGACCCGCCAATCGGGGCGCTGGGGCCGGCTCTGGGCCGCTGGATATTGGCTCCTCACACTCACCGTGCCTCGCTCCCCCGGTTCGCTGCCCGCGCTGATTGGCTCCAGTACCGGACTCCGAAACCCAATCAGAGGCTCCAGCCGCCGCTGCCGCCGCCACTGCCGCTGCCTCGCAAAATGGCGAACCTGAACAAAGGGGAATCGGGCCTCCCTCCAACCGCCTTCGCGCAGGCGCCTCTGAGACCACGCCCCCTAACTCTAGTTCTGGGCTCGCCCCACCCCCTTGGAGGAGCTACGCGCAGGCGTTCCATGCAGCCACGCCCACCTGCTGATTTAACACCACCTCCAGCCTAAGGAATACGCAGGCGCCTTCAAGAACCGCCAGACCCTTCAACCGAAAACACTACCTTGAGCTTAGTACTACGCAGGCGCTAACTAGCCCCTTTGCCAACTGCCCACCCCTTTCTAGGCGGCCACTAGGACACACCCCTGCGGCTAATACGCAAGCGCCACCCTTCCTGACTCGCAGTGGGCATTCTCGTTACGCATGCGCGGGCGGCGGCGGGAAACCACGGAATTTACTGCCGGAAGTTCGGCGGCCATAGCCAAAGAGTGTGGGCTCGGCTAGCAAGCTAGAGGGGCTCGTTTCCGCCCCGCTACCGGGCGGGGGCGGCCATCTTAGGTGCGTGCAATTAAGGGCTGTGGCGGGATTGGCTTCGCGTTTGGGCTGGTCCGCTGCTCCCCACCTACCAGGGTCGTATCCGGAGCCCTTCCCTTCGGGGCGGGGACCTCCAAACAGCCGACTTCTTTCCACGTGAAGGGTGATTCGGGTAAGTTGTGGCTTTGAGCGAGCCTCCCCGCACCCTCCATAGGACCCCAGGACAGACCCTGCGTCCTCGTGGACCCGCTCTAGAGTAGGAGACAGAGAATGGGAGGCTCCTCTAGACTCTTTCCTTCTCCCATGCATCGCCCAAAAAAGAGGGGGGTGAACGTTCATTGAGAGGCCGCCTTCCTTTCCCCACGCCTGGGGCTCACGCTCGTACCCTGTACACTTTGTGGTTGCGGGTTAACGGGACTGTGGCCAACTCTTTCCTGTTTTCTTCTAAGCCACACCCACGGGGGAAATACTTCTGCGTCGTGCAGAAAAAAGGGGAGCGTCCTAAATCCGCCTTGCTCGGGAGCGGCAGTGGAGAAAGGAGGAGGCGTGTTTTAGGATGGGCTTTGCTTTGGCTGGCGGAGCGGGGTGCTCCAGGAAAGCGCGAAATGAGAGCAGGTCCAGGCAGCTTCCGAACCTAAGCGTTCTTCCTCTTTGCCCCAGAAGAGTTTTGTATTACTTCCCAGGGGCCGAACGAACTCACATTCATCGATAAACGTTGGGGGAAAAATCCTATTAAGTGGGTGTACAGGGCAATCAATATTATATACTGAGGCTGCCTGTTTTTACTTCCTTTTCCCTTCTCATAGCTGAAGAAACACTTAAATTCTGGAAATAGCGACTCAGTATCATGGCCAGCGGTCTTAATGAAGATCCAGAAGGAAGCAGAGTGCGTAACAACTGTTCACTTATTGGTGAACTGAAATTCATAATAATGGAGGTCAAAAGCCTAAACACTTTTAATTAAATCAATGATTGAGTTATCTTTTTTTCCTCTCTAGCTGATTCACTTAAGCTCAAAATTCTTGGCAGGGATCATCCATTACTTTCCTTTTACACATTCTGTAATTCATTGTAGTTAAGTCAAATCCTGCAGGTTTGGCTTTAAATCAGATTGCAGGAAGGGGTACAGGGAGAGGTAGTGGTGGGGGACAAAATACAGAAAAATAAATAGCTTAGTATTTTTCTGCATCTAATAAAACATTGTCTTTTCCTTTGCACATTTTTTAGATCACTTATGTGAAAGGAGACCTTTTTGCATGCCCCAAAACAGACTCTTTAGCCCACTGTATCAGTGAGGATTGTCGCATGGACGCTGGGATAGCTGTCCTCTTCAAGAAGAAATTTGGAGGGGTGGAAGAACTTGTAAATCAACGTGAGTTTTGGAAACCGATTACCTGGTTTGCCCTGACTAGAGCACCTCTTGGTCTGTTACACTTTGATAAGCAAGATACATGTGTAAAGAGGGGATTCCTAAGAACCAAATGTTTTTTAGATTTTTCCTCCCCAAGAATGGCCTCTAGTTTGGACCCTTATCATATCAAACCTGAACTCCTGTGACGGTTTTTAATCTCTTCCTCCTCTATCATAAAACCTTCTTCACGATATTACTGCACTTCTCAGAAACTTGTAATAACTCTGAAATGCTTAGCACAGTCTATAGGTTGGCATTTAAGATCTTCTACTTACCAATACTCTGCTTTTTCTTCAAAGAGGAATTTAGAAACCTCTTCTTCCTTACAGACCCCTCCCATCACTTTCTACTGGTGACTTTAAACCAGAAACGTGCACTAAAGTCCTATTGTGAAGCTTCTGAAAGTTTCTCAGACCACATTCCAGGCTTACAGAATCAGTATCCACAATGATTCTTAGCCTTACACAAAGGCAATTTCTTACTGCTTTGTATTGTAGTTATTTGTAACAATTACACCTTCTCTGAATTGAAAGTTCTGTCATAATTCCTTTTTTATATGTCTGTGTTCCTTGTAATGCCTTACACAGCTCTTTGTATGTAAAAAGATAATTATTGAATAAATATACATTTGGCAAATAAACTATACATTCCAAAACAATTTAAAGGCAATAGACAAAGTTTGTGGACAAATGAGGGTATATTTGAAAGCAGAAGCAGGACAAAAGTTGGGTTGTGAGGAAACATGTTTGTAAAAAAGCTGTAAGTTAAGGAATGTAGTGTTTGGGAATGCTGATAAAAAGCAAAGTGTTTGTGGGAGACAATAGGTCTTTGCTATTCCCTTCAGTGTTGAAAATTAGTTCCGAGGTAAACTTGTAAAGATTTAAAATTCTAGGAATAGAGATCAGTGTTTGGTTTGCTTTTTCATTTCTACTATTAAATAACTTTTTCTTAGAAAAGGAATCTGGAGAAGTGGCTGTTCTGAAGAGAGATGGGCGATATATATATTACTTGGTAAGATGGGACCAGCCCTTTTTCTTTTTTTTCAGGGCCGATTCTTAATACATTTTAAGGATTGGTGAACAGATGGGCTGCACTGCATTTGTGTTGATCATGATGTTCCATTCTAGACAACTAAGAATGTCAAAAAGCTTCCTATCTTATAAGTACTCAGGTCCAGTGATGGCAGCTACTTGGAGCACTGGGTTAGAAAGGAATGTGAGGCGACATCGCAGTTGTGTGGGAAAGTCCTGTGCCATTTACCATAGGCTTGTTCTGAGACTTGGAAAAGTTAGGAATGCCTCCTGTACTATGTTTCCTAAGCAGAGTGAGGTAAAAACAATAATATCTCAAGAGACAGAGTCCTCAAAGGAGCTTTTCTCTTATTCCATGTCAAATAGCACACTGACAGCAAGGGAGTGAAAAAAAAATAAGTGCAGTGCCAAATAATACCTAGCTCCTCTCCTAACCACTGCTTGAATGTGGGGTTCTTCAACAGTCCAGGATGTTATTTGGTCCCTGAAAGGGTGTGGCTTCCTTGCTGATGGTGGTGGGTGACTTACAGCTAACCCCCTACACGCCTGATCTGGATGGCAAACTGAGTAGGGAGATGTCCTAACCCCTTTGAATTCTGTCCTTAAAGCTTATGTGGTTTCCAGTGTTTTTACTTTGGGACACTTCTTCTGTTGTTTCATACAGAGAGACATAAAGCAAGCAAGCATAGTTGCTAAATAAATAGAGGCCTTTTTTAGCAGGAAATTTTCAGGTGGTATGCATTCTTCCTTGTTACAGATATGCAGCTTATCTCTTGGAAGTGGCACAGAGAATTTCACCTACCTTCCTTAAAAATATTGACATTAGACACCATTTGCTAATCTTGGGTTTCCTGGGAAAAGGAAAGATTACTACGTGGCAGAATCTGGGTTTCTCAGTCTCTACTTAGTGGATTTCTTGAGGATCTCCCATAACAGTGTGGAAGGGGCAATATGACGTGACATTTGTCATCCTTGCTCTAGACTAATTCAATAAAAAATGCCCTTTTTTCATTATCAGGATGTTGGGGGAATGGGATGATTTTCTTTGGCTATCATTTTGGGATGATGAAAGTTTGAATCCTTTGTGTTCAGATTACAAAGAAAAGGGCTTCGCACAAGCCAACTTACGAAAACTTACGGAAGAGTTTAGAGGCAATGAAATCTCATTGTCTGAAGAATGGAGTCACCGACCTCTCCATGCCCAGGCAAGGAAATCTATGGCCCTAAATGGAGATTTAATTGATTAGTGAGGTTTACTGTCTTACCCAAAGACAACTTAAAAGCTTAACCCAAAATACAGATTTAAAGGTGGACAAAAGTCAAAATTTTGTAAAACCACCAGTAAACCAGTTGTCTGGGCTTAGGCCAAGACACAGCCATTTTCTAGTTTGAGTTGAATGTATCATGACAATTACCTTGAAATACACACCTACCTCAGCCTACTTAGCAGAGAGGAACCATTGTTATTCAGTCACATTTGTTGAATTCTCAGCACCCTCTGCTTGAAGCTGGGCCTCTATTCCTGAAGCAATATAAGCTAAAGAATCAAGACTGAATAATGGTAGTTTTCCCTCTTGGACCACTTCCCGTCTCCCAGACCTATTACTTTGTGTCAAGAAAGTTGTAAGTTATCACTGCCTTTTATACTGCATGCTTGTTTGTGGTCAGTGTGGGTAATAGCTGGAGGATCTGTCCCTGATGTAACTTCTTAGACCTTGGCTATTGGGAACTTAAGGGAATGACTGAGAGTTCAGTAGTTCCTTTGCTTTCTTTTCAGGAAATGGGCCTCAGCTCTTCCTGTCACCATGGTAGTTTCGAGTCAGTGTTGAGCATGCATGCAGTTTTATCTCGAGTCCCATGTTACTTTGTGGCTGCAATGTCCCTTATTTTACACTGGTCTTTGATATATTTGTGGTGTGTGTATCAGAAACTTTTTTTAAAATCACAATTCTTTGCCGACTTAATTATCAAATTATGAGATGAAATTAGCAATTTTGAGTCTCTTTTTCCGTAGGGATGTTGAGGATCACTAGAGTAACATCTTGGAAGGTGTCAGGTAGTAGAGTTTTATGGACTGAGTTTACTGAGTTAATTCTCACCAAGGTGTTGCAAAAACCTTATTCCTGGATTGCAGCCATTTTGCCGTTTCCTAGCATTCCATCTTGACTTTCTTTTTTGCAGAGATCCTGTACCTCATCCCTTTTCTCCTTATTTTTGTTAACATTCTCTTACCGTAAGTGTATTTTTAAAATACCAACCTTTCCCCATCCATCCAGAGCCAATTTTAGTCAGTAGTCATAGAGGGAAAATGAGTCTCCCATGCCATGACAGTTACACATTTCTAAATGTAATATGAAATAGTTGGAAAGTGGTATCTTATTAGACAAAAAGAAGTGATAGTTTTTAGATGTTAGAGCTGTCCAGGAATGGTCGTAGGTGACTCACAACGAGAAATGACTTCCAAACTCCTACCATGGTTGCCTATAAGGGTGTGAGACTAGATTATTTGTTTTTATGCTTTGAGTGGATATAGCTTACAAGAGAGAAGGAGCGGTTTCCTATATACTTTTTATCACCATCAATGGAGATATTTTGTCTTTTTCAGGATTGGATGTGGTCTTGATCGTCTGCAATGGGAAAATGTATCTGCGATAATCGAGGAGGTATTTGAGGCAACAGACATCAAAATTACTGTGTACACACTCTGAATCAATAAGCGTTTTGGATGTTTCCATGTTCTCTGTCATCTCTACTGAGCCATAGGACTGGGCAAATCTACGTTAAAATCGGCAGAGGAAAGCTTCATGGGAAGTAGTCTGTTTCACAAGACAGACTTTGGTTGCTGTATTCAAGTATTTGGACTAGGACTGTGGAGGAGGGGTTGCTTATGATATATTGCTGTGTTTTTTTGCAGAAAAGTAAGGGGTGGGTGGCCTGATAATAGGCCTGGAAACCAGATTGTTGGGACCGTGACCTTTGTTTTGCTCCAGTACACTACCCGATTTGTTTGGCTGGCCGCTAGGTGGCAGCATTGGTTCTACATCTCTGCTTTTTAAGAGAAATTTCAGGAAAGATGATGATTCCAGTTAGTTTGGCATTTTTTTGTCATTTGCGCACATAACTTGGTGTTATCCTTATGTCATCAGAATCCTCTGAGGGGAGAGTTTTTGTTTTAATTGCACAATTCTACATTGTTAACAAAAAATTTATGTGATAAAAAAATGGAAAAATAAAAAGGGAGATTTAGGAGATTCTGTGCTTATGTCTGTTTGTTCTGGTCTTGGGTAATGGAGGATTCACCTGCAACTTAATTTCAAACAGTCAGACAAAGGGTCCAAGTGGGAGGAAAAGCAAAGTGAAAAATAAGAAAATTGGACAAGTCAAAAGGCAGGTTTTTAGAATCTCTTCACAGTGAACTTTTTCTCTCTTTTGTCCACTGGATGGTTTCTGTGATTGAACCTGTCTAAATTTAATCATTAAAACAAGTGAAATAATATATGTCAAATGCCTAGCAGAGTATTTAGCACAGAGTAGTGACCCAATAAATCAGTGATTCTCAAAAATCCATATGAATCTTCTTTAAAAATAAAGGCCACTTCCTCTCAAAAAATTCTCACATCTGTCATCCCAGCACTTTGAGAGGCTGAGACTGGAGGATCACTTGAACCCAGGAGTTTGAGACCAAGCTGGGAAACATAGCGAGACCCTGTCTCTACAGAGGAAAAAAAAGAGCTGGATGTGTTGGTGCACGCCTATAGTTCAGCTACCCTAGAGGTTGAGGCGGGAGGATGGCTTGAGCCTGGGAGGTTGAAGTTGCATTGAGCTGTGGTTGTGCCAGTGTACCCTAGTGTGGGCAACAAAACAAGACCCTGTCTCAAAAAAAAAATTGTAATTTGGTGGTGGAGTTGGATGGCCACTTTTGTGTTTTTAACCTCCATAGAAGATTTGGATGTGTAGCCAACTGGGATCTAAATAGTCCCCTTTACTTCTGAAGCTACAAAGACCAGTCCTCTATTGTGTTTTTGGTGGGAAAATAAAGTTCATGGATTTAGCCAGTGGTTCAGTATCAGAGCTATTGGGGAAACTAGACGTTTTCTTTTTTTCCGCTTACTGTGGTGTTGAGAGTTAAAACAGCCAGACTTGCTATTGATTTTCTCCCCAGAGTGACTTTGGGCCTGTCACAGGACTTGCTGCTTTCCCAAGTATAAAAGAACAACTGTATTTTAGAAGGGGTTCGTTTAAACACCAGGAAAAGTACTGGTTAAATATAATCTTTGTACTTTAGACTTGTGTTTTTATCACATATCAGCCTGATAAGAGGCAACAGTTTAAAAAAGTATTTCACTTTTGTATTTCTAGGCAGAACAGACAAGTTCATGTTGGGGTAGGGGCAGTGAAGGGTCAGGTTCATTATCAAACTTTTAGATTGAGGCTTTTCTTGAAGCATTGCTTTTGTCCACATAAAATTAAGGGAAAAAGGAAGGAGAGATTATCTAAATACACAAAATTGAAAATGAAAGTGGGGGACAAGTAGAAACTTAAAGAAACTTACAGTATTTTGCTTAACTCTGCAATTACAGATGCTCCTCAACTTAGGGCTATGTCTGGGTAACCCCATCTTAAGTTGAGTTCAGTTGAAGAGTGTACTGAATGTGTATGGCTTTTGCACCATTGCAAATCAAAAACTTGCAAGACAAACCATTGTAAATTGGGTACCATCTGTAAATCTTAACAGAAGTCAAAACATGGATTTTCTAGACTTCCTTTACTTTTAAAGAGATGGTTATTTTTATTTTATTTTTTTTACGGAGTATAAGCCTTCATTCTTCAAACAAAACCTAGTCTTATTCAGGATTGGCTGTAAGTAGAATCCTGGAACTTGGCAGGAATGTGATAAAGTACTTTGTTATTTGCAAATAGTAGTCTTGGGTCAAATTCCGATGACTTATCACACTTTAAGCCTGGGGAAGGAAGGCATGTCCTGGTAATCAGAGTGAACACATTATTCCTGGAAACCTAGTTAGAGTTTGGCAAACACCCAGAAATTTACCTGTGAATTTTTGCTTCCACATAGGACTCAAGCAGTTCTTTAAAAAATGAGACTTGACATCATCCTGCCATTACCATCAAACACCATATATTGAATACTTTTAAATGATTGTGTATCTGAACATTAAACTCCTACTTTTCACCCTCTCCTCGCTAATCAAGAATCTAATTGCTTATTAATTGGTATTTGGGATGTGGCTACTTTGGATTTCTCGTGCTTTTTGTTCCACCTTCTACTGTATTACTTGCCTTCAGAGAAAGAAAAAGGCCCTCATTTGACTGTGGTAAGAAGTCTGTATGGGAGAGTTATTCTGTATTGTCAAGCCAAGTCCTGGTTTAACCTTCCCTCCCACTTTGAAATGTCATGGCTTGGTTCATAGCCTGGGGCGTTCCTGTGTCTGGGACTGGCTCAGTTGTCTGTGGTAACTTCCAAATATTCAAGTTTCTTAACAATCTGGCCACGGGAAAAACACACCACTTTTATTAATGTTGTTGTTTTTCTTTTTTAAAAAAAATACTCAAAATGCACATTTCAGAAATCTAAACCTTGGGTCTGAGGCTGTTTGCGTTAAGCAGCGCCCTTGGGTGAGCAGTTAGGACCTTCAGTCTCATAGTTGACTGGTGCCCATGTATGGTTGCATTTCTCTCCTTGCAGGTCACTTTCCTCCTTCCCAAGAGCAGCGTTAGAGAGAGAGGCACAGCCTAAGTGAACTACAGCATGAGAAGTATATTTCAAGTCCTCTAAGGGCCTTGTCAAGGATGATTGGTTGGTGTTGAATGTTGTCCAGCTCCAAATGGTATTAAGCAGGCATGTCCCCGATGGCTATACATGTCACTGCTGTCTCTGGATGGCAGCAGGAAGACCTTGGTAAAACAAAAAAAGAAAACGTGTTACTGAGAGCCCTGCTGGCCCCCAACAATGACTAGTTTCTTTTTGAACTAAGGTTTCTGTGTGCCCTTCCCAACAAGTCCCTGAATTTCTCATAGTTTCCTTTGGTTTCTGATTTACCCAGGATTGAGTAAATTGACCAGGATTGAGTAAATAAGAACCCAATCTTTCGTTCATGTTTTGATGTGGTTTACACAGAAAAAGCCCCAGAAGAGATTTTTTTTTTAACTCTGTTCTTTTGACTAGATATAGGATTAAATACTATTCTGTTGTTTTTTAAAAGATGAAGTAAGAAATATGTAAAATAAGACATTTTATTTAATAAATGCTCATTTCTCGAGATAAACAGGGTTGTTGTTGTTCTTTTGTGCTTTTAGATTACAACTCCATCTCATACCAGTTTTGTTTTTGTTTTTTTTTTAACTTGTTATATCTTAACCTTTCCCTTCAGAAACATGAGCAATTCAAATAGACAGGGAAGCATGTTAATGGGTCCAGAAAATGCAGTTACATTTGATGGAAGGAGGGTTAAAACTGAAGATGTCTATTAATGTTTAAAAATAATTTGACTTCGATATTTTATTTTTCCTCAAATAGTGATTTATTTCTTTTACTTCTGTTTAGATTAGTGTAAGATACAACCTTCAATTCAAAATTTAAAAATCTTTTAAATCTTCTTTGAAATGCTTAATTTTAACTGAAAAAAAAAAGTACTGGGGAAAAAAAAAGTCCCAAGGACTTGCTAGTTAGGCAGCTAGGCCCTTGACTCTGAAAGATGTTTAAAAGGAAAGTATACTGCTGTTAAAATTAAGCTGCCAGTTAGTCTGTAGAGTTTGCGTTGGGTTTGTAATTATAATGATGGTACATACACTAACAAAATCTTCAAGGAATTCTAAAAGTTAAATTTTATATTTTCAGAAGGCACCCTCAGAAATCTGTTTTCACTACTATTCACCACTACTGACTGTCAATGTCTTACTTTATGTGAGCGGAGTACCACGTAGTATACCCTGCCATAGGGTCGCTGAATTCAGTGGCTGGGTCCTGCTTTTTCTGAGAAAGGCTGAAAGTTGTGTCTTTTTCTTTTCTTTTTTCTTTTTTTTGTAAGTTGTGTCTTAATGAGTTGGCAAATGCTCAGCTTGAGAATGATCAGGTCCCCGTGTGCCTGTCTAATAGAAAACACCTGCCAACATCAAGCCCTGGAATACTGATATTTCCTAAACATGTCTATGAAACGACATCTTCTGTTAAGGGTGTTAAGAGTGAGAAAGACCCAAAAGTATCCTCATGGAAGCATGTTGTTTTCATGTATTAGTAATATGTGAGTTGTTGCAGAATTAAAGTTGGGTAAGAGTGTCATGAAGACCCCTTCTCTATTAATGGAAGATTTTGATCAGTAACTGGGACCTTGCAAAGGGGGCTTAGTCATAGCATTTTGGTAGGTGCAAACTCCAATCAGACTAAATGCAAAAAAAGATAGGAAAGGATCCTTTAGCCCTCTTTCCTGAGGGTA
Source organism: Cacajao melanocephalus (assembly GCA_963573385.1). Classification (NCBI taxonomy): domain Eukaryota; kingdom Metazoa; phylum Chordata; class Mammalia; order Primates; family Pitheciidae; genus Cacajao; species Cacajao melanocephalus. Next base: position 171,079 of record CAUYLG010001647.1, on the reverse strand, counting down.
ATTGGCCTGTTTCTCTAAGAGTTTAATTTACCCTCAGCAAGAGGCCAAATTGGCCTTAATTGTGTCCTAATTATTTGCTTAAATAGCTAATCTTTACTTCCAGTTCTCCTATCACCTCTTGCCATCTGTAAGAGATTACTTCTGAGCTGCTGCCTGATTTACAAACTGTCTTTTTGACCCTTTAAATATTCCTGCATGACTAGCTTTTTGCTCTATCATCCCCATTCCTGCATTTGGCATCCCCCATGAATTCTGCTGAGGTCTTCTCAACATAAGGAAAAAGTTCTTGTATTATACATTCACATAGCAATTATTGGTCTCCTTCAAAGTGTAGCCATTTGTTTGAAAGCATGTCTGGCTAAAAAAAAGTTAAATACCACGTGGCACGGTGACTCACACCTGTAATACCAGCACTTTGGGAGGCTCAGGCAGGTGGATCATGAGGTCAGGGGATCGAGACCATCCTGGCCAACATGGTGAAACCCCATCTCTACTAAAAATACAAAAATTAGCTGGGCATGGTGGCACCTGCCTGTAATCTCAGCTACTTGGGAGGCTTATGCAGGAGAATCGCTTGAACCAGGGAGTCGGAGGTTGCAGTGAGCCGGCATTGCACTACAGCACTCCAGCCTGGCTATAGAGCGAGACTCTGTCTCAAAAAAAAAAAAAAAAAAAAAAAAATTAAATATCAGTCCATTTGAGGAATTTCAAAATTACCAAAAGTGAAGAAATTGGCCCTGAAGAACTGAAAAATATTTATTAGAGAAAAATGGAATGGTAAGATTGCCAATGGATATGGGAGCAGGGCATCTAAAAGGTGTCTAGAGTTAGTAATCCCTGACATGTACAAAGGGGCATTCTCAGAGGATTTCGGTATCTTCTCTGCTGTGGTTCAGTAGCAGGTCCTTGCGCCATCTAAATCTTACTAAAGAAGGTCATCTTGTCTCATGAAAGTTTTAGGATCCCTGTCAATCTTGAGTATTTTAAGTTAGGGGAAAGTTACTTTGATACGAAAGTGAGAGAGGGAAAAATTTAGGGAGAGGGATTCGGATGAAAGAAACATGATATTCTAAACTTTTTATAACCAGTCAAAAGCGGAGAAATCAAACCTCTCCAAAGGAAAATCAGATGTATCACTCATTCTACCTGACCTCACACCTTCTACTTGAGTTAACATAAAGTGATGGTGCCATGGTACTGGGAAAACTCACGTGAAGCCGAGCCCAGTTGCCCTACTTCAGAATGTCTGCCAGCTTCTCCTCGTAGTATAGGAAGTTCTCCTGAATGTCCTCCCAGGGCTGAAAGGCCTTGGATTCACCCTCTTCTTGCTCCACAAAATTCTGCCAGATGTACTCGAAGTCCTGGGGCTTCATGATGCGCAGTTTACAGCCAGCCTCCTTCAGCTTCTTCAGAGCAGCCTGGATCTCTGGCTCCTCCCACATGAAGAGTCGCCCCACCAGAATGAGCAGACGCAGGTTCTTGGTTTTGCTAAGGGTTTTGGTAATGCGGTCAGCGCAGGCTGCACAGGGGCTGGAGGACACGTACCAGGTAACATTGTACCGCAGGGCTGGGTCGAAGGCTGGCAGGATAGTGTTGAAGAAGGCTTCCTCCGCATGGGCAGCCGCATGCTCGTCCTCTAGGTATCCCCGAGTTGCCTGCACTTGGCCCCCCTTGCCCTGTGCCTCAACCACATAGCAGAGGAAGGTCTTGTTCCTCCCGGAACTGTACTCTACATTCCGGAACTGGAACTTAAAGAAGTTGGCAGGCAGCCGTTCTCTGTAGGTCAAGGAGACAAAAGGAGAGGAAGGAATGATAAGTTCCTGTTTCTAGAACCAGCCTAGAGTAGGTAGCCCTTCCAGAGCAGTATTTCAGAGATCCATTCATTCTTACTCTAAACAGGCCTTGCCTGTGGTAACATCAGTGGCAAAAAAAAAAGCATTAAAAAAATCCAAAAAGGGTTTATCTGAAGGACAGAATTTGGATTGAGGTGTGCATACTGGTCACCCTACTAGGAAGGGTTTCCAAACGTTGTCTACACCATCACTCTTCCAGCAGAACACAACCCTACATTTCTAAATCAGTGGAATCTTTAACCTGCCTATACCTTAGAATCACCTAGAAGACTAAGAATTTCAGTGCTTGGGCCTCATGCCAAACCCATGAAATCAGAACATGTGGAGAGGTGGTCCAAGCATCAGTATTTTTTTTTTTTTACTTTAGGTGTATACTATATCCAGCATTTCTCCCCATGTTATCCTTCCCCACCGCGCGCTGTCCCTCCCCTACGACCCCAACTGCCCCCAGTGTGTGATGCTCCTCTCCCTGAGTCCACGTGTTCTCATTGTTCAACCCCATTCAAAAGTGGGTGAAGGATATGAACAAGCATCAATATTTTTAAAAAGCTCTCTGGATGATTCCAATAAGTGTCCAGGTAAGTAGCAAGCATATAAAATTTCTCATGACAGAGCAAGACAAAGATTTTGCAGAGCATTTCATGCTTTCTTTTCTCTTCCTTGTAACTCATGTAAATGGCATCTTGGCATGAAATGGCCTAAAACTTGCAATACCATGCTCTCCTAGTGACTATTTCTCAAGTCTATATTTACTTTCAGGTGAAGGGATTATCACATGGTAAGTGTCTAAGAATTATTATCTGTGAGGCCAGACTACTCAAGGGTATGTTGGGATAATTAAGCCTGTATTTAGTACTGAGTCACTTCAAAATCTTAAAAGACTTGGTCTCTGCCCTCCAGTTGCTTATAATTTAGCAGCTAGATTGCAGCTGGACAGAGAAGATGTAAATAAAACAGCTGAGAAAATTACAAGACTACTAAAATCGGATAGGTACAGTAGAAGGTTCTTGAAAGTTTAGCCTTGATTCCAGAGGCAGTAGAGAATTATCACAGGTTCTTGAGAAGAAAAACAATAAAAGTAGTGTCCATGGAAGATTACTGTGGCAGCAGTAGGCAGATGGTGTGAAGCTGAGGAAAAGCCTGAAATTGAACAAGTCTAGTAGGTGTCTTAGGACACTAGACTTGGTGATGAACTGTGTGGGTGCCTTTGAGGAGGAGATGGATGGTTAGGAAATGAAAACAGCAGGAAAAGTCCAGGAATTTTGAAAATTTTGATAATAATGAGAAAAAAAAAGAGAGGGGCCAGAGAGGACATCAGAGTTGAAGATTGTTTTTGCCTTTTTTTTGTACGTGTGTGTTTTTCTAAAATAGGCAAGATTTGTGCAAGTTTGAAGGCCAAGGAAAATGAAATTTTGATAGGAGAGATGAAAAATGTCAGAAGGAGAGGAGATGAGTACCAGCCAGAAAGACTGAATATTTTTCTTTTTGAAAATGTAATCTCTCTGGGTGTCCCAAGAGATACCTGTGGCCCTGTTAATTCTATTATTTCCTGTCTCCACCCCTTCTCTTTCCCCAAAGAAGTCACCAGACTCCCTGGGCTGCAGGGGAATCCCTGGTATCCCAGGGCCTTGGCTGCTTAGGGATAAGCAGCAGATGCCAAAGATATGAGTAAACTTGACTTATTTCCCTGCAGGATTCCCTCTCCTCCACCCATCTCCAAAATGTATCCACCCAAGTTTCCATGTCTCTTGCTGTCAGGTTCATTTTCCATTGTGGAGATGGATGTGTTTGAGGACCCAGCCCCAGGATTCCTTCAGGTGCTATACTTAGCTCTCTAAGCCCCTCTGTCCCTACTTGGAGGTGTTTATTGTTTACTTAACATTTTAGGAGGATGGATTACCTGATGTTCCCTGTTGCTCTTCTCAATCCCTGTTTGGCATTCACTTATAGTGAGTGCTCCCTAATGACACTCACCCCACCAGACCACTCCTGAACGTTACCAGTTGCTAAATGGTCCCTTCACTTTTGCTTTCGAGAAGCATAGAGCTTACCTTTCCTGCCCAAACTTGTTCTTCAAGGCCTTTTGCCCCCTTCCCCAAGTCTAATCCAGGGCCACCATGATGGATTATCAGGATTATCAGATGGAACCCTTGGAAGTATTCATGGCTACTCAAGTAGCTTGGAGGCTTAAGCAGTAGCTGCCATGTGGTCCCTTCTTTCTTTCTGGAGCTCCCAAAAGCATTGCTCCAACTTTGCTCAGTATATCTCATTTGAAAGTATGAATTTAGGCCAGTGTGAATTTGGCCCAGCATGCAATTGCATATTTGCCTGGATGGTTGTGTGGTGGCTGTTTCTCTCTGCCCTTCTTAAGCTCTGACATTTTCCCCTCCTCTTCCCTAGTCAAGAGGAGAAGACCCAGAGAAACCTGAAACCCAAGGGAGAGGAAGAAAGGTCATCTCTCTATAAATACCCTTTTCCGACCCCTCTGGCCAGCAGCCCTAGAATCTACTGTGTTCCTCCGCAGGGCCTTCTGGACTAGGTGCCTTAGGAAAAGAAGTGCTTTCAAGAAGCAAAGGAAAGGCAGGGAAGGTTTGGTTCCTAGTCATTCCTTTGGGCTTGCTAAGAGACGAAACTTGCTTGATTTCTGAATGGGTTTCTTGGTCTTCTAGAAGGAGCAAAAAGGTCAAATGAGATTCTTTAGACCTCTCACAGACTGAAACAGCTAGGTCCTGGGGAAAACCAGGAGAACAGAGGTAGTAGAGGTCTGGAATTTCTCCAGGGAGCTAGACAATGTGGCCATCTCAGGCAATTCTGTAGACTCACAAAATAACACTATTATGCCCACTAGTGGAAGGAAGGAAATAATGACACCTAACTTGTTAAATATAGTCACCAGCATTTTTTTTTTAAGTAGCATGATATGCTTAAGTACCATATGTTACTATAGCCCTTTACATTTAACCTTGAAAATATTTTACTGGTTAAGGTGTGTGTGTGTGTGTGTGTGAATGTGTGAATGGTGGTCGGGGAGACTCTGATGCTGGTAGTAGATTTCTTTCCCTGATCCAGTCACTTCTTCATGCATGGAAACCTACAGCCTGATTTCTCTTCCCTGTCCTCAGCCTCAGCACCTTGTTAAGCACCATTTCTTCATACTTTCTGCCGACAAGGCCAGCTACATTTCATCTGCTTAGACCCAGGCTACTGGGCATTTCAGTTCATTTGAGAGGAAACAGAGTCCAAATATCTAGAATAAAATTGGGAAGATAGTCTGCTGGATGGAGGGAGAAGGGATGTGAGTAAATGTAATACATATTTTTCTCAGGTTCATGTTCAGAATGTTTAATTTTCTAAGCATAAATCTATACTGTGAAAGGAAGCAACCCAGAGGGCAGTTGAAGCTGGGCTGAGATTAAACATTTGCTCCAAAATAATCCGTGAGTGGAAAAATCTACTCACAGGTAATTATGTGTTGACTCGTTTCAGCTCTCCCTCAGTAGACCTCTGGGTGACTGGCATGAAAGAGGGAGGATTGCTGGTTTCATTGGCCTTCTGCTTTCTCAGACCACTTTTCAAAGTGGTTATCAAGGAGTGGGCATAATCAGAAAGAGTAGTAAGAGCAGGAGTAGAGGGTTCTAGCAGCCTGACTCCCTAAATCTGAGAAGGAAGTTCCAGATTGCGGGACTGGATAGGATTCTGTCCCAGGCAGGCCCTGAACTTTCCTGTTTTCCCTGGGAGGCATGGTCTTTACACCTGAGCTTTGACCTGCCCCCAATCCTCTGTGGAAGTCAGATTGGCCAGTCAGTGGGCTGTCATCTCTTCTTCATGACACACTGCCCAGCGTGCTCCAGAGTCCAGGGTGAGGGTAAAGGGCTATGGCTGGCGTTAACTGGTGTCGAAGTCCCCTCACTCCTTATCTCACCCTTCTCCTCTGGACACTGCCTCTCTGTGTTCCTTACATGGCCAGAGTAAACTACTGGTAGCTAAAGAAGTGATTGGAAGAAGAATCACTCTGTATGCCATTTACCTTTGTTCCATAATAATCCCTTGGATAGGAGGTTCTGCTTTCTGCAAAAACATACACAACATAACTAGAGACAAAGCCAAACACACATCAAAGGTGCTGCCAGGCAGAGCCATAGTCACTTCTTACTGGGTTGGAGAGCTGGGTAGACAGCCAGCCCTGGTGCTCCAGAGCTCCCCTAAAACATGCTGTATCCAGAAGTAGGCATGGGCCAAGGGAATTCCTACCTAAGCCTAGTGCCACTGGATCTTCATACATCCTGAGCTGCTGTCCTCAAGAAACCCCCAGTTCACTCCCTATCCTAACCTCTGACAGAGAGCCTAGGAACCACACAAGAGGTTCTTATTTATTGAGTACCTATCAGGAACTAGGTGCTAAGGATAAAGCAGTGAAAAAGATGAAGTGTTGTCCTTATGGAGGTTAAATACTAATGGGGGAAACAGGCGGTAAATATCAACTCCTATTCAGTAAACATAAAAAGAATCCTCTCTGTTTTTTGGTTACAGTGTGATGATTTGGAGTCAGACAGTCCTGGGCTTCACATCCTACTCCATCTACAAGCTTTGGCCATATGACTTAATCCATCTGAGGTTTAGTTTCCTCACTTGAAAGACTGAGTAATCCAACTTCTCAGGTTTTGGACAACAATAGACACTCGAAGCTAGTATAGGCTGGGCACAGTGGCTCATGCCTGTAGTCCCAGCACTTTGAGAGGCTGAGGCATGAGGATTGCTTGAAGCAGGAGTTTGAGACCAGCCTGGGCAACACAGTGAGACCCCATCTCTATAAAAAATACCAAAATTAGCTGGGTGTGGTGGCATGCACCTGTAGTCTTAGCTATTCGGGAGGCTGAGGCAGGAGGATCACCTGAACCTGGGAGGTTGAGACTGCAGTGAGCTGTGATTGCACCACTGCACTCCATCCTGGGCAACAGAGCAAGAAGCAAGACCCCATTTACCCCCCGCCAAAAAGAGTAAATTGATGTTGTGATACATATGATGCCTTTTCCAGGCCTCAAATTGTATCCTTCAGAGCTCCATCTTAAGCATTAACAAACCTGATCCCTTTTCCATCGCTCTTCCTCTCCCTTTGAGAGGTTTCTGTTTTTCAGTGGTGTGCTGGTAAGTGTAACGCGCAGCTCTCTGACAGAAGGAAACATCCCTGATTTCTAAAGTTTGCTGATTTCCATAAGGTAAGTACTCCCATTACAGAGATTTCAAGCTCCTGAGGTGACATCACTGGATGCAGAGTTGGGAAGAGACTTGTGAACCAACAGGGGTTGCCTTCAGCACACTACAGCAGTCTTAGACCCTTTTCCAGAACATTCTACCATGTTATTTTGTTAATGTGCTCAGTTCCACTTTCTATCCTGAATGTCCTATTCAACCAGAACCACTATTAGCTGGGCATCTCTCCTTCCTACCAGCTACCCCTCCTCATGTTGGACTGTTCCCTGAAAAGCCACCTGCTCTTTTGCTAAGTTTTGGCCCAAATATAAGGAGCACTAAAGATCTTCCCTCTAGAGACCAGGCTAGAAAAGGAGCTGCTTGGCTGACCCCCTGGACTCCAGGAGGGAGTCCTGGGGGAATGCATCTGGAGAGGGAAGGAGAGGAAAGCTATTCCCTCATCTCATCCCTGCACAGACCCAGCTGCACCTCCGGGCTATTTTAAGCCATCTGTTTACCCAGAGTGGCTCAGGAGATAGCTCTCCACAGCTGTTACTTGTGGCCTGGAAACACTCAGGGCTCTACCTCCCGCCTGAACTGCTCTCAGAATGCTCAGAACGCTGCCACTTCTGTGCCTCCTTTTTTCTGACCCTTGGGTCCTAGGAAGCCTCTGACCCTCACTACCTCCCAGATGGAGATAATGTGGAGCTCTGGGAAACGTGGGACCCAGAATGAATAAGAGACCGGTAGAAAGGATACTATCTCCCTCTCCTCCCTTTGTGCTGAGTGTTGAATGGGCTCATGTTCATGAAACTATGTTGTGATTATAAAGCCCTGGACCAATGTAAGTTATATCAGTGGACTTAATCCTTCAGGATCCATTGCTCTGGGACCCCCAAGGCATGTTTAGCGCAACAAACAGTCTAATTCTGTTCTTGACCTACTCTGCCCCTGTGTTGGAATGCCACACAGAGTGGCGTCTGTGCATACGCATGTGTGTATGACTAGGGATAGTGTGTACCAGTATACTTAGGTGTTAGAAAAACGCTCTCCTTCCTTGGAGAAGCCACTGGAATTGAGGACTCTCCTGGCCAGGTTGCCTAGGCTTTCCCTGTGTCTCTATTAATCTGTGCCGAGCTGCTCCCTTAATCCTAGGACGAGGGTGAGATTAGTTGGGTGGGCATGGGCAAATGGAAGTTCAGGGGCTACTCTTGCCTCAGGAAATAGGATGAATTTTCCCTTAGGTTCTCTTAGAAATCAGAAAATATCTGAGCTGAAAGGGACGTCACTAGTACAGCTTCTTCATGTTATAAATGCTAAAACTGTGGCTGACTGGAAAATCACGTGCCAAAGTTAAAATATCAAGTCCAAATTGCCACTCAGGGCTTCCTTTCCCCCTTGAAAGCATCATGCCTCCGTTCTTCCTGAAACTTCTCTTAGTCTCGCCCCTGCTCTGCCTGTGGGCATTCCTGGAGACCCCATGAAGGAAACGTTTGGTTCAGGGAGGAAATGTGGCCTCATATATTCTCTTTTTATTCTTTGCTTAGGATCTAGCAGGGTCTTCCACTGCAGGAATAGAAAGGGAAGAGGAAGAAGACTACTTAGTTTTATTCCTGGAGATGGTGTAGTCTGGATAAGACAGAGGTACCTTGTACACAGCCTCCTCCTTGCAGTCTGTAGACCCTTTTCTTTGGGTCCCAGTTCCTCCAGGCAATGCCTGAGCACGTTGGAACAGCTCCTGTGTCCATAAGCTCCTGGTCTGCATTACCTGCACTGTAATTTCTCTGTTTCTCTATGGGACAGCCCCTGAGGAGACTCAGAAAAGATTTAATAAGAAAAAAGCTGCTTCTCTCTCAGTCTTGGGAAAGGATGGATCTATCTTTCCTGTCTTGGGAGCTTCTACTCCAGGGAAAAGCTCTAAAGAAAGGGCTAGAGCCTATGGATAGTGGAGATACCAACTCAGGAACAGAGAGAGAAGTTGAAGGGAAGGGGTGCTTTGACTAGAGCCATACTTAGATGTGCCAGCCTCATTCTCTGTCCTCACCAGACTCCCTGGGTCTAAGCCTCTACCCAGAGAGGCGGGTGGCTGTCCCCATACCAAGAGGCCTGAAGGGTGGTTTTATTCTGGGGCCTTGCCTCCAAGGAGCTCCTCCTACCTCTCCCTGATTAGAGAGCCCAAGGTGTCACCCTGAGAAGCCATGAGAATTTGCTGCCCGGTCTCCTACAACCCCTGCCGTGCCTGCTGGTGCACTCTCACTGCTGCAGGGTTGCAGTTGGCCCTGACACCTAGTACAATGATCCTGAATTTCCACAGCCTACCCCAAGCCTGCACTCTTCTAGCGAGCGGAACCCAGGCCCCATCTGAGGCTTACCCTGTGACGATCTCGAACGGTGGCAGCTCAATCAGCTCCTTCAGCTTCTCAGGGTCGTCCAGGTTCTCCAGATCCTCCCCATTCTGGGAGGTAGCCTCAGCGGCCGCAGCAGCCTCTTCCTTCTGGGCCATGGAGGGGCTGTGGCTCAGGAGTCACTGAGAGAGAGGAGAGGCAGGCAGATCTGGGCCAGGCCCTGGCGGCAGAGTCCCAAGCAGCTGTCAGCAGCTAAATCTGGCTAGGGATGTCGGGAAAAGGACCTGGCAGGCCAGGTTTCGTGCTCTCTCCACTTAGCCACAGGCTTTATAGGCAAGGCCTCCTGCCCCTCCCCCAGGCTCTCTCCCTCTATCTTTTTTTAATTGAGTGACGGCGGGTGCTGCGGTGGGGGAATGGAAAATCTGTCCATTAGTATCCCCTATTTATCAGTAGGCAAAGACAGGAAGCTGGCAGGTGGGTATGGCTTGGCCTACTCTCCTCTCCTTCTCCCTCTTAGCTCACCTTATATTCTCCCCTTTTGTTTCCCACCCAATTTCCCTAGCTCCACTGGGGGAGAGTGTGGAAGGGGCCACAGAGTGGGCATCTTGAGATTTAGGAGGGTGGCCTTCTGAGATTTAAGCAGGAGATGTGTGTTGAAGGCGGGTGACTGCAAAGAGACCCAGGCCATTTCCTTTGGGGGAACTTGGGTTCAGGAAAGGAGGGGCGCAGGAAGAGGTGGGATAAAAACTGACAGTTTGGGGAGAAAGTGTGTGAGTTGTGACTCAAAAGCAGTGGGTGCTGATTTGCCTGTTATGAAGCCATAATGCAAAACGTCAAATCGATCAGGAGCCTCCCTGAATAACAATAGCTGCCATTTGCTCAGCTCAGAGATTTTTGAAATAGGCCAGGCAGTGGGTTTAGGGGTTTAAATGAAATCAGATGTATGCTTGCCACAGCCCTGGGAGGCGATGTGTATTATCCCATGTTACACACAGGTAAACTGAGACTCACAGAAGTGTGCAGAGCCAGGATTAAAACACAGGCCATTGTACTTCAGGCCAGATATTCAACCTCTGTGCTTTGTGCCTTCACAGTCAGTCTTTTATTCATCTTAACAAATGTTTACTGAGCATCTACTCTATGCGAGGTGCTGTTTCAGGTACCAGGAATACGGCAAAAGAACAAAGCAAATGAAAATCCCTGCTGTGAGGTTTTGTGGAGCCTGAGGGACCGGACAACAAATAAGATAAGTAAAATACATCGTCTATTTGGTGTTGATAAGTGCCAATGAGAAAAGACAGGAAAGGGAGACAGGAAGTGCTAAGAGGTGGGGTTACATCCTTATAGGATGGCCAGGGTGAAGGACTTTGAAAAGGAGACAACCGAGAAGACCCTAAAGGAGGCAAGGGAGCCAATCATTTGGATATCTAAGAGGAAAGCTTTCGTTTAACGGAAGGAAGCAACATGAACAAAGGCTCTGAGAAGTGAGCATTCCTGGGGTGTTTGAGGAACTAGTAAGGACATCTGGGTGGCTGGAGAGGTCTCAGGGATTAAGCCAGGAAGATAACGAGGGTCAAAGGGGCTGGGCCTTATGAGCTGTTGCAAGGACCTTGCTTTTTCTCTGAATGGGGTGGGAAGCCATTGTCTCTGAACAGATGAGCGGTGGTCTGAGCACTTGGGGAGAGCAGAGGCTGGGGACCAGTGAGAAGGCTACCAAGGCCAGAGAGACGATGGGGGCCCCTAGAAAAGACCCTGAGCTGAAACAGCAGCAGAGGATAGCTAGATGATTTTTGCAGCTCGCATGATGGGTACTTAGTGGCACACAAGTCTTTGTGTTTGAAGCAGTGCAGACACTCTAGGCCATTCTCAGGGAAGCAGAAGGAAGGAGTCAGGGTCACTTGCAGGTTGAAAATGAGGAACAGAAGAATGTTGGGGAACGGATCTGAAAACAGCTCCAAATGGATTTGCATGATGGGGATGAGAAGAGTCAAGATGGCTTGGAAGAGTTAGGCTCCCTCCTCCTAAACAGCAGAGTGCTCTGTTAGTGTGATGCCCAGCATTTTGGTTTGCCAGGGATACTCATGGTTTCTTCCTGTTGTCCAGGCATAATTGCTAATAGCACCCCTTTACTCCCAAAGGTGTCCCACTATGGACAACAAATTATATGGTCACCCTACCGTTAGACTTATTACTAAAAACCTTTTTTTTTTTTTTTGAGATGGAGTCTCACTCTGTCACCAGACTGGAGTGCAGGTGGTGCAGTCTCGGCTCACTGCAACCTCCGCCTCCCAGGTTCAAGCGATTCCCCTGCCTCAGCCTCCCTAGTAGCTGGGACTACAGGCACAGGCCACCATGCCCAGCTATTTTTTTGTATTATTAGTAGAGATGGTGTTTCACCATGTTGGCCAGGATGGTCTCAATCTCCTGACCTTGTAATCTGCCTGCCTTGGCCTCCCAAAGTGCTGAGATTATAGGCGTGAACCACCGCTCCTGGCTACTAAAAGCATTTTTATCCAGATTGTATTTTTTCAGATATTTTTCTAGGGGAATAAAGCACAGAGTAGAGGTAATAATGCCTGTGTCCACAACAAAAAGACAGTGGCAGCTGATAAACTGCAAAGAATGTTATCACACAAATATACCACATTTAAATACAAAGAGTTTATTTCATTCTCTTGTTCAGTCAACATTTATCAAAGGTTCCTGTGTTCCAGGTGCTGTGATAAATATCAAGAATACAGAGATGAATAAGGCACTGCCTCACGAGGGGCTCCCAGCCTTTATCATATTTGGGGCATTAATCAGGCACTCAGGCATGCATTATCTCATTTAGTCCTTACACCAGTCTCACCTGAGTGTGAATTATTGGGTTCATTTTGCAAATGAGGGACTTGTGGCTTAGAAAGGTGAAGTGATTTGTATAAAATCACCCAGGCTTTGAGTTCAGGTCTTCAGAGCTGAAGTTCAGGGCTGCACACTGCTGCCTTTGATTAAACATCTCAGACGCATTATGCATATGCATCCCTCTCCCACTTCCCAGGCCCAGCTACGGTGATATGCCTGGATCAACGGAGGAAGAGTAAAATGGCTTGCAGAGGTAAGTGAGGAGGATGGATCCTTTCAGTTTTCATTGTTCCCCTGTAAGAAAGACTTCTTCCCTAAGGACAGGTTCTTCTATTTTGGCTGTCATGTATTACCCTGGATTAGGAGGCAAAAAAATATTCTATGCTCATATCCCCATCTTAGCCCCTGAATAACTGTGTGATCATGGACAAATCACTTGATATCTCTGGGCCTCCGTTTTCCCATCTGTGACACAGGCTATGCTACTGCTTTCTATTTCCAAATGGCCAAAGGGCTGAAAATAGGGTTCAGAGTGGGCCTGTGAAGACAACAGGTGAATGGTGATGGTGTGGCGAGAATTTTCTGCTTCTCCCAACAGCTCAGAGTGAACGGTGCACATGTGGTCTCAGGCTGGTCCTCTCTGAAGAGTTGACCCGTTTCTCCTACCTTACCTATAGACAATTTTCCCTTTGACCTTTAGGAAAGGACCGTGGGCCTGCCCCCAGACTGATGACTGACAGCTTCCTTTTTCACTGCTCCTCTAAGCCTTTCCCTTCTCCCAGCCTGCCATCCTAGAGGCCCTCTGGCCTGCTCTATTTATGGCACCTTCTGGGGGCCTGAATTCCTGGCTGGTCCCTGGCTCTCCTTTCCAAGGCAGACCAGTTTACCCTACTCGCCCCAGAGTGCAGCAACTAATATGGGGGATCAGATGCCAGGAGCTTAACTCCCCTCCCTACAGCTGCCTCTATACTCTTAAGGGTTGGCACACCCAATTCCCAATGTTAACCCTATTGGGTGAGGTTCTATCAGTAGTCCCGCTGCTACACAGAAGGATACTGGGCAATAAGGTATTTCATTCAAGGTCACACGTGGAGTCAGTGGGGTGCTGGGATTTAAATTAAATCTGTCAGCTCCTAAGTTCCTGTTATAGTCCCTGGAATTTAGTAACAAGGAAAGCTGACATTAACACTGTCCTTGCTGCTGGCCTGACATTGCCCTAAAAACATCATGTAGGTTAATTCATTTACTCCTTACAAGGACGTTTGGGGTAGGTACTATTATTATCCTAATTCTTCTGGTGAGGAAATTTAGACCAGAGAGGTTAAGTGACTTACCCAAGGTGATACAGCTAGAGAGGGCAGAGCCATTTGCTTCCAGAGTCATACTTTTACCTCCTTCACTATTCAGTCTCAACTGCTGCCAGGACCCCTGAGGCTTGGCTCTGGGAGAAGGGAAGGACGGAGACCAGCAGGAGTTGAAGAGGCTGAGAAGGAGTTCTTGCAGGAAGACCAGGCTCTAGCAAGTAATTGGTACATGAAGGGGGGGTGTGTGTGTATCTGTGTGGTGGGGGTACAGGTAAAGATACCGGACAGCTAGTAAGAGGGGATGGAAACCAGAATTGGAAAACTCTTAGCCTGTCTCTGCAGGCCCTTGCGCCCTCCTGCAGGGATGGCAGTGGCTGGAAGGAGCTGGGTTAGGCCTGAGATATGCTGCAGCCTGCCTTTCCCGGTCCCATTTCCCACGGTCATTTCAGAGAACATTCAGAGATTCTAGGAGGTGGCTGAGAAGGAGAGAACAGGGTCAGGCATGGTTGTTCCTTGAATCTTGGCTGGATATGGAGCTGCCCTCACTGGGAAGCGAGCAGAGAGGCCAGGAGGGGGGCTGGTGGAAAATAGAAACCTCACCAGAGGAAGGTTTAAATTCTCACTCCGTGAAAGAGGATACCTCAGGGGTGCATTGATGGAGTCGGTGCTTTATGTGCAGGGACAGCTGGGACCCCAACAGCGCGTTGCCCCAGAGACCCAGCCCAGGCATGCCTGCCCCTCTGGTCACTACTGAGTCAAGGTACACAAACAACAGGCCTCGGTCACCGGGCACCCCTCTGGAGGGCGGGAGGCTGCTTCCTCTAGCAACTGCTCTGTTGACATAAACACAAGGTGTCCAGGGCTTTGAGCAGCCTTGGCCAGCGAAGAGGGGAGGGGGCCAAGGGTCTCCCAGAGTCTGAGGCAGGGATTGGAGAAGGCACCAGAATTACAGGGCAGGACAGGGTTTTCTGTACAGGACACAATGCTTGCCTTGCCATGTGAGACATGCTGCCATGGGCAAAATGGTGATTCCTGGGGCTTTAGTCCTGGTCACCATGGTCTCCATTCCAGTGGTTACTCCTGGCACTGCCCAGCTCCTGTGGCACTGCCTGGCTCCCGGGGCTGCCACTTTCAGTCTTTGAAGAAAGTGATCTGATAAGGATCATGTACATTAAGGTGACTAATTCCTCTTTGAAGGGGTGTTTGCAAGGCCAAAGAACCTACTGGGAGGAGGTGATAAACTACAATCAACGTTTGAGGAAATTTTAGCCCTTTAGACGAGAAATGTGTTGGAGTAGGTGCAAGTGTTAGAGGGATTTTTCTGGTGCTTCTCTTAGCAGATGATCTCTGTGTGGGCCGGGGGACCTTGGAAAGGGACAAAAGCCCAGATGAACATGGTCGAGGCCCTGGTGTGACCAGGGATGGCTTCCCCTGGCTTGCATACCAGAAGAAGAGCCTAAATGTATGGAGTGTCCTCGACATTTGGGGGTGGGACTAGGGGGAGGAGTCTGGGAGGCGGGCGAATGTTTTGGTGGGCTCTACCTCAGGATAGAAGAGGAAGGTCGAGTTCCAAGAGAGTCCTCAGCAAAGTTGGGCTTTGGACTGAGTACCCTGTGAGCTGCTAATGAGAATCAGCAGTAAAATCTTTAAAACAAAGGGATTGTGTGCTTGATTTCTGGAACCACAAGAAAGGGGACCTCTAGGAAGACTCTGAAATTGGGCTTGGGGTACACGGGAACGCCAAGAGATAAAGCAAATGGTGGCCATTCCCAGAAGAAAAGAGACTTTGGAACCCTGGCCCAGGCCTGACAACATTCAGGGGCCTCCAGGCTTCCCCTGTGTATCAGCTCTACCTGCCTGTAGGTAGGAGCCAGAGATGTGCAGAATAAACACTTCCTGTGCTCCGCCCCCTTCCATGCCCAGCTGACCAACCTTTGTCCACTGGACATACACCTACCAGTCTGCCATCTCACCTAGCCCCGCTATGTCTCCATTCTGCAGATAATGGCAAAGTGAGAAAGAGTGAAGGTTTAGGGGAGGAAAGGTTGGACTAGGATACAATAGAATGAGCTATGCCACCTCTTGGGTCTGCTCTTTTACCTAATGCCTCTCCAGCCACTGGACGGGAGATCTGCAGAGCCTTATGCTCTTGTCTGTCTCCCACTTACCAAATCAGAGGCAAGTGGAAAAATACTGCCTCAGAACAAAAATGCGCACACAGAATTTGGATGGTGGAATCCTGGGATACGCTTACAAAGACAAGAGACAGCTCCAAGTCTATTTAGGCACAACTACTAGTAACAAGAGAGGAGGGCCAAAGGCAGGTGTCCATCAGGCTGGGCTCAGAACCGGGAAGTGGGGTAAGGAGAAAGACAATAGGCCCAGGGAGGTTGGGAGACTGTGGGATTAGAGGCTCCCTTTACCCAGGAACCAAGGAGTTGGGGCAGAGGGGGATTTTAAGGACAACTTTGGAGTCAGAGGATAAGAGTTTGGAGTTGGGATTCTGCCCTTTCATGCTGAGTTTCTGCACAAGGCCAAAAATCTCTTTAGTTTGGCTCATGCTGTATCAGGCAGTCATGCCAGCCCAGGGCTTGGGACACTGCCCAAATTAAGCTTTCTTCTAGGGCCAATTCCAAAGCATGGGTTAGTGGCTCCAGTCTGCCCTGGGGAGGTCAAAGTAATACCATAGGCATCGTACATCTTTATGGAGGTTCCGCCTAACTTTTAGAATTACCTGGTAACGTGAATAAAATTGGTAGCATATATTACAATGCATATATTATTATGAGATGATAATAATGATAATGGAAGATACATCTGGTGTGCCCACTTGCCAAGATCACACAATGGTAGTGGAGCTGGGGTAAGAACCCATGCAATTTGGCTTCTGAGCCCATCCTCTGTCAATGAGTATTTATAGCTAAAAGTTGCACCAGCTTACCAGTTAATAGATGACAGAGTCAGTATCCAACCCCAGGTTGGTCTGACTCCTTGGCCATTACTGCAAAACACCATACCCTATTGCTTTCATTCCCCAGGATGATCTGATTTCGTGGGTGTGAAGTGGGGCTGGAGTCCCAAGTCCCTCAGGTGGTCTCTGGAGCACACTTTGAGAAGCAACGCCCTGCAGCAGTGGTTCTCGGTTTAGCTGCACACTAGCACCAGGAGTTTCCAAAACGATTAAAACCTTTCTGTTGTTTTTTCAGTTGTTCCAAAGTAGCGGTGGGGCATAGGGGTGGTGGCAGGGTGCTGGTCAGCCTTTGTTTTGAACGTATGACAATGCGTTCATTTAATCATTCAATTAATCAACAAATAAAAACATACTAGCACCTACTCCGTGCTCTGCACTGCCCTGGGGCTGGAGATACAAAGGTGGGTGGGACACTGTGTGTGTCCTCCTGGGGTGCCCGTGACCTGACCCTATGGGCTGAGCATGCTCTTGGTGGAGGAGGGGAGGCTGCAGACTCCCTCTCTTGGGTGAGCTCTGGAAAGAGCCACTCCCTTCCTCAAATTATGCTGTCCTCGTGGCTTCTCACCCGAGAGCACACAGTTTGTTTCAGCTCTAAAACTCAGCTCACAAAACCTCAGATTGTCAAGGCTAAACGGACCCTGAGAAATGATCTGTGCCCAAGCGGCTGACAGAAGTGCTCAGGAGCTTTTAACTTTAAAGATGCCAGGAGCCCACCTGCAACGTTCTCATTTATGGGTCCTGAGTGGGGTCCGAGGAATATATAAAAGGCTCCCAACAGCTGTGGTTCTCAGCCTTGGTTGCACCTGAGAAGGTCTCAGGGAGTTTTTAAAATGTTGGCACTCAGGCCTCCTCCCTGGAGAGGCTGATCAGGATTTTTAAACGCTTCCAGTGATCTCATCATGTAGCAGGTGGAGACCCCCTACTGCAAGGTGTCTGGGTCTTCCAGCTGATCTTGTTAAAGATTTGTGGAGGTATACCCAGGGGCGGTCACTCCTTGCCATCATCAGGCCTTAAAACCAGGGCAGAAGAAAATCAGAGAAGGGAGGAGACAAAAATTTAAAAGCCAATAAAAGGTTTAGAAAAAGAGAAGCAAGATAGAAGGCTGAATAAGCAGCTCCTGTGAATTCACCTGTCAGCACCCTGAGACTTAATCTTTTTTTCAATGTTCTTTGCTTTATTCTAATAGTAATTAATTGATGTAAAATAAGGAAAGCATAGGAATGTATGAAAGCAAAAATGGCCTATAATGTTATTTATCAGAGATTCATAACTTATATATCATACAACCATAATATATATTATAACTAGATATTGCATCATAAATCTGATAAATAAATTAATGTATAATATATACTATATAACCTTAACATGTATAATTAGTACCTTTTTTTTTTGAGACAGAGGAGTCTCCCTCTGTCGCCCAGGCTGTAGTACAGTTGCATGATCTCAGCTCACTGCAACCTCTACTTCCCGGGTTCAAGCAGTTCTCCTGCTTCAGCCTCCTGAGTAGCTGGGACACAGGTGTGCATCACTGCACCTAGCTATTGTATTTTTAGAGACAGGGTTTCACCATGTTGGCCAGGCTGATCTCAAACTCCTGACTTCGTGATCCGCCTGCCTCAGCCTCCCAAAGTGCTGGAATTACAGGTGGGAGTCACCACGCCTGGCTCCCTAGTGCCCTTCTATGAAGTGTATTTTTCTGTTTTGGCTTTTTTGTCACTTTGTAAAAGGCTTTTTTTTTCCAGATAATTAAACATCTGAGTGCTAAATCTTTTTGCCATGTGGGGAGGGCATGTGAGTGGAGGCAAGCTGGTGTGCCCACCCCTTGCATAGGCCTTCACACATTCATTCCCCTGCACACACTCATGCACAGGTACGGAAGCTTCTATTCCCACTCTGTGCCCTAGGCATCATATTATACATTCAAATACACACTTCACATCATACCCTCAGAGTTACTAATACGATTTTATTATTTAGGTGTAAAATCAGTTTCCCCCCTTTCCCATTTTTCTGATTTCTAAGGAAAAACGGCACCAGGGGACCCAGGAGGGTGGTCCCATTGGGGTGAGCCCTAGCTCCACAGCCCTGCTTGCAGACTCTTCCTACCCACCCTGGCCATCCCTCCTCTCCCTTGCCCTAGGGCCTCAGTCGCTTTTCTCCGTGGGCAGAGGCTGGTGCCCTGGACAAAGGCTGTCCCTCCACAGGTGGTAGGTGAGGGCTGCAGTCACGGTAAGCCAGGCTAGGTAGGGCAGCAGTAGCAGGGCAGCCAGCTTGTTGATGGGATGCCAGATGAGTGCTGTGCTCACCACCAGTCCATACAGCAGCAGCAGGTGCAGCAGGGCCTGGGCACAGGGGCTGAGGGTCAGCTGGCTGCCCAAGAACCGGCTCCTCCACCTTTCTGCAGTTCCCAGCCCAGCATCAAGCTAAGTCCCTGGGGCTCTGTGCACACCGTGGGAGTGCAGAGAAGTCTGCCCACCTGTTACCTACCTGCACTCGATTGCTCTGCTGAATGATCTGGTTCTGGGCCCTGTTGGTTTCACCCTTTCCCACATTACTTCTACTACTGAGCACTGTTGCCTTACCAGACCAGGGTTGTGGACTATGAAAAAGAGAACCAGGACAGTCCAGCTGATGGTGAGCTGAACAGCATAGAGGCCGAGAGGCAGGGCCAGGGGCCACCCCAAGCCCCCTCTCAGGTCCTTCCACACCAGGTAGGAGGCGTAGCTGTGGAGAGATGGCAGCAAAAACACTCAACGGAGGGGGTTCCAAGGCAAATGGAGGAGGCTCTCTGGCACAAGAATTCTTGGATATCCTTATGGGCTGAAATGGTGGCAGATGGGTCTAGGCATCATTTGAGGGCCAGGGAGGGAGTTGGTAGGAGAAGCTGGGCACAGCAACATGGGGGAAGGGGTGGGGAGACTTAGAGAGGGTGGAAGAAAAGCTAACTGGAACCCCAGGCACCTCAGAGGGTTTCTTACTTTCTGGAGGGCCCACCATAAGAGGCAAGACAAAGTGCCTGTCTTTGAAGGCCAGTATATGGCAGTAATTTGCATATAGGAGACTTGCTCCCACCCCAGTGGGTACCACGGCCATGGGTGAGAAACAAGTACTCACCCCACGACAGAGTAGATGATTGTCTGTACAAGCAGTAGAACTTTGTGGAGCGGGCACCAGGACAGCATCCTTGGGCCCTCGCACCAACCAGACATCTGATTATGAGTGAACAGCCAAACCAGGATGGGCCCCAGGTGGGGCAGGAGCACAAAGATGGCCCCTTGAAGCCGCATTCACCTTGAGGAGGCAAAATCTGGGAAGGCAGAGAACATGCTAGTGATGAGCCTTCCCCTGTGGCTCCTTGTCTGTCTCTGCCTCCTAACCTGACTCATTTCCTGGCTTGAGCCCCTCAGAGGAAGTCTAATCACGGAGGTCCTTCCTCTCTCCCTAGCCAGCTCCAGTCCTGTGCCTCTGAGTGCTCTCCAACCCCAGGCCCCGACTTGCCCAACTTCTGGCTTCCGTAGACTAATTTTCTCCATAGCACTCTTCTGGCACTTGCAGGACACTTGGCCCAGCACTGATAACTGCTTCTGAGTGAAAATCCTTCCTCCTTGTACATCTGACTCCTGGAGATCAGATCCCAAGTGACCAGCTTTTCTGCCTCCCACAGTGGGCAGCACTTGAGGGTGTAGCTGGCCCTCAACAAGAAATGTTCTACCTAAGCTGACAGCAACTAATCTGGAAAGACCACGATCTGAAAGCAGGAGCCAGAGATTCCTGGGGCTGTTTTCTAGTCACGAATGGGGCAGCCCATCTGCCCCAGGCTTATCTCACGATATCAGACTGGTATACTCATGGGGCCCACCCAGGCTGACCTCCTGCCAAATTCACACTCAGCCTGTTGACACTGTGGATTCCTTTCTCTGAAGACTTAGCTCTCTTCTACCCCTGGAGCTGTGGGAGATGAGCTTCCTGCTCCATCTTTCCATTTCCAGAGGGTCAGCAGGTAAGCACAAGCGTCCAGGTTTCTTGTGGCCTGACTTTTCAAGGAAAGAACTGCCTGGTCTTTGATTTAAAAGCTGCCATGCTGACTGGCATGTTGCTTTGCATGTCATTGGCATGTGGGACAATGTACAGACCCTCCTCCAACGAAGGCCCCCCCAATATCATTCTTCCCATTTGCTCATGATTTCAGACTCCCGCCATGATTGATCAGATTTGAAGAGTAGAAAACAATCTATTTTCAGTGTTCTGGACTGACTACCTAATCTGTCCTTTTTGTTTGTTTGTTTTGATAACAGAGTTTTGCTCTTGTTGTCCAGGCTGGAGTGCAATGGTGAGATCTCAGCTCACTGGCTCACTGCAACCTCCGTCTCCCAAGTTCAAATGATTCTCCTGCCTCAGCCTCCCTAGTGGCTGGGGTTACAGGTGTGCACCACCATGCCCGGCTAATTTTGTATTTTTAGCAGAGATGAGGTTTCGCCATGTTGGTCAGGCTGGTGAACTCCTGACCTCAGGTGATCTCCCTGCCTTGGCCTCCCAAAGTGCTGGGATTACAGGCATGAGCTATTGTGCCTGGCCCTAATCCATCCTTTTCCTTCAAGGGTCAGGGACACTGGTCCTGGAGGTTCTGGGACAGAGCTGAGCAGCATGCCTGCCTGTACATCTTTCCACTTGTCTTTCTCTGCTCCTCACTGTCCATTTGCTCATCTTCTGCCTTCTTGTTTCTCTACATTTCTGTCCAGTGGTGGAGGCCCCCTCCCTGCCCCTTGCCGCCCCCATCCTCTTTTCTTCTGACACCCATCACTCCCAGTGCCTCCCTGTTCCCAGGCCTGTGCTCCCCTTACCTCGGGCAGCATACCTCCCAGGCGGGGTGCCTGACGATGTATGATGTGTGGACGGCAGAGGAGGGTGGGGCTGGTAGAAGGGTGGAGTGGTTCTCCCAGCTGTCTGCCTTTCTCAGATGACAAGGGTGGTGACACTGGCTGGGAAGTCCAAGTTGCTGTTTCATGGCCCCAAAGAGTTCCTCTCAGGAGGGGCCCCCTGGCCTGCCAGACCCTCCCTGATGCCTGGCCTCTGGAGGCTACCCCTTGATGAAATGTTTGAGGGTTTGTGGTGAGGGTTTGACACTGTGACACCTGGACCTCCTGTGACAGCTCAGCCCCAGGTTATAATGCTATTGATGCCTGTGGTCTCTGCGTCCCATGAACCAGCTCTGTGGCCATGGAAGTGAGTGGCAGGAGCCCTCAAAGTTCTCCAGATCCTCCCTATAACTGGGATTGTCCCCAAGGGTGGCAAGCACCAGCTTTGGAAGTGAGTTCATGATCCATGAACGCAGCCCCTGCTTATAGCCTCCTGGTTGGCATGACCCTTCCTGGCTTAGAACCCTAGCTTGACAGATGTTTCACAAACCCCTAGGACTTTAGGACTCAGAGGAGGAGGCAGCTGACAAGTGGAGGTGGGTGGAGAGTCAGGCGGGAGTGACCTGGCCCTCCCTGGCAGAAAGTCCTGCCTCCCAGCTGCCCTAAAGAGGGGTAGGGGAGAGTGTCCCTGTCTGTTGGCAAGGTCCAGTCTCCTGTGTGACTCAGAGCTTTGTTCAACAAAGACAAACAGTCCTACCCAACTCCCTTTGTTCCCTATTAAGGTTCCAAGCACCCCTTCCTGGCTCGTCTTTAGGCATGAGGTTTGCTTCCCAGGTGCCTGCTCTCTACCTATTCCTTTGTCACATCTCTGCACTTTGGGGAAGTGGGCTCCCCTGGGAGGTTTATCCCACCCTCTCACCTCCACCAGGGAAGGAAGCAGAGGGGAGGGATTGCAATCAGAGACAAGAGGCTAGAGAATTATTAACTGAGACAAGGCAGAGGAAGTTACTTATTTTCTATGGGAGATGATAACTAGGGGCCTGGGGGTATTCACCAAGCCTCCTCAACTACAGGAGGCCAGACCATGGTGACAACGGTTACGGGCATTCACCAAGCCTCCTCAACTACAGGCCAGACCGTGGTGACAACGGTTACCACCTATTGACCACCCATTCTGTGGTGGGCATTTTACATGTATTAGCTCAATAATGACAATTATTATCTCACACAAGGTAGATATTCTTATCTGCATTTGACAGACAAGGGAATTGAGGCTAAGACGGGTTAAGTAGCTTGCCCAATATTACATAGCCAACATATGGCTCACCTGGGTTCAGAATTGACTGCCTGGATCCAAAATGCGTCTTCTTCCCTCTCAACTGCTTCACTCATTCATTCAAGACATCTTTATTGAACACCTTCTATCTATCAGGCTGTACCAGGAGCTGAGGGGATGGCAGAAAACATGGGAAATGTCCCTCTTCACAAGGAGTTTTCACTCTTATGATACCATCTCTCCTAGGCAGAGTTTCTAAGAACTCGGAATGGCAAATGGCCCCAAAGTTCAACTGTCTCCCAAGCAGCAGTGTCTCCTGCCAACTCTGGGTGGGGGAAGCAGAAAGCACATTGTATGAGGAACAGATATGGGTACATCTCAAGTCCACCAGCAGCTGGGGAGTCATTAACCCTCTCAGTGCCTCCACTAAGTCTTCTCTGTGCAGGGAGCGGTTGGAACTAGATACTCTCTAAGCTCCCTGGACCGGTTGCATTGGCATCACCCGGGAGCTTCTTCGAGCTGCAGAATCTCAGGCCCCACACCAGAGCTACAGAATCAGGGCCTACATTTTAGCAAGATCTCCCAGGTGACTCTTATGCATGTTATAGTTTAAGAAACTCAGATTAAGATTCCCTCCTCCTCCTCTCTGCTATTTTAATAATACCCTCGCCAGGCGCAGTGGCACGTGCCTGTAGTCCCAGCTACTCGGGAGGCTGAGGTGGGAGGATCGCCTGAGCCCAGGAGTTCTGGGCTGTAGTGTGCTATGCCGATCGGGTGTCGGCACTAAGTTCGGCATCAATATGGTGACCTCCTGGTAGTGGGGGACCACCAGGTTGCCTAAGGAGGGGTGAACCGGCCCAGGTTGGAAACGGAGCAGGTCAAAACTCCTGTGCTGATCAGTAGTGGGATCGCACCTGTGAATAGCCACTGCACTCCAGCCTGGGCAACATAGCAAGATCCCTTCTCAGACCCCATCTCTTAAAAAAAAGAAAAAAATAATTAATAATAGCTTCTGGCTGGGGACAGCCACTCACCAGCAGAGGCCACTCTAGGGAAGGGTTTCAAGGTGCAGCTCCTATATCTAGGTTGTCTCCCTCCCTCCCTCCCTCCTTCCAGACCTAGACTGGCAAGTTCACTGACTTCTGGGATCCTCCAGCTACTCCCTTACCTGGGCTGGACTTTGCCAATAGACAGGGACACTCTCCCTCACCCCTCTTTAGGGTGGCTGGGAGGCAGGACTCTGCCAGGAAATGCCAGGCCACTCCTGCCTGGATTCCCCGCCCACTTCCACCTGTCTTCTGGCCTGCCGACTGGGTCTGGCTGACCTCTTTCTCAGAGAAGGAACTGGACCAGCCAGCAGCCTCTAAGAGCACCTAGACGGTAAGATGAGCACTCCCTTGGGGCAGCTGGAGAGGGGATGGGCATTGCAATGGAGTTACCTGGAGCTCCAGGGAGGATCCAGGCCAGCTCAGCCTGCCTGCTGGAGTGTAGGGACTCTCTGCTGGAGGAGGGGAGGAAAATGGGACTTGGCCAATGGGTATGAGGACCACTGGGATGATTCTATGTCCTGCGGAAATGTCTATTATGTTAACAAATGCTATTCATGGCTTGTGTTTGGACCATGCATCCCAGTACTTGTTATGCAGTAGCTGGACATCTCTTAGGAGCTGGGGAAGCACAGAGAGACCCAGTGAGGTGGAGGAAGGGTTGAGAGTTTTCTTAAAGGATATGAGCAGAACTTGTCAGCAGGAGTTTGGATCTTTGTGCTGCAGGATGCAACTGCCTAGGGACAGGTGATGGCAACATTCTAAAGGATTCTCATTTTGGAGACCTGCTACCCAGGATGATCTGGGGTCTGGGCCAAGGCAAACTGGAGGAGTGGGTAATGAGGAGTCCAGGCATGGGGTTGGGAAGCTCCAAGTCACACTTGAATGGCTGCAGTGCCGTAGATACCACTCAGCAAGACTGGGGTCATTTGCCATTCCGAGTTCCTTTCTTCCTTCTGGAGCCAGAGGGAGGATGGAGTGAGGGCCAAGGAAGCCTGAAAGAGCTGTCAGCCTGGGACACATGGGGCTGGCCCAGGAGGAGTTAACCTGCTTCAGGCCAGGTAAAGGAATGGAATCCCTAAGAGAGGCCCGGCGGGGCATTGGGAGTGGTGCATGCCAACTGCTCCAGGGTAGGAGGCTGAGTCAGGGGACTCTGCTGCACCACCCAGTGAGCTGCACCTCACTGGGGATCTGGACTCTGGTCTTTGGTGGCCCCAGGGATGTTGCTGCTGTGTAAGTGAGGTGGAGCACCTCTTTTCTTCCCTTTAGCTATTCTATCCCCTGCCACTGGTGCCTTGGTGGGTTAGGGGTGTGGTGGGGTGGGGTGGGCATAACCACAGAACTCAGGATGTACCTTTCGTTCCTTCTATTTGTTTTTACTTCATTTTTGCTTCTTTCTCTTCCAACTTCATTTCTTTTAGAGAAGGAAAGGAAGCTACTTGGGGAAAAAGAAGGGGTGGACAGAGAAAAGGTGTCTCTGGAAGTCCTTGCCCATCCTCGCGCCTCCTTCCTGCCTGTCTTCAGTTGTTTAGCAATTCCCTATCCATCCTCACTGTGGGGAGAAAGCTCGGATTCCTTGTCTGTGAAATGGAGATAAAAATAACACCTCGCTCCTAAGGCTACCGTAAGGATGAGATGGGACGGGCCGTGGAGAGTGCTTTAACACAGGGGCACTGAGTAAAGCTCTGCCAATGTTAGCTCTTGTTATTACAGTTGAAATTATAATGATTACTAACGTGGAAGAGCCAAAAGGAATGATGAGACATCAAGGGTAGCTTGCTGCTCCAAACCCCTTCCCATCAGCTTTGGGGCACTGCCAGTTCACCTGTGTGCCCTCCAAGAGGCCTGGCTGAAGAAGGATGGTGCATTGTCTGCAGGATTGGCTCTTTAGGCAAAGAGAACAATGCCGAACTTCCACTTCCTGTTCACATTTTCAGTGAAGCCATGGGGAAAGCAGGTTCTGCCCCAGTCTTCAATCCTGAGGATACAGTGGAGCTTCTGCCCCGGTCTGGGAGGCACTAGGAAGGGGCTTTAGTTTTCATGGGTCCTGAGGATGGAAGGAAGAAAGCGGGCCAAACCTCAGTTCCAGGTGGGTAGTGCGAGTGAAGGGCATGGGGAGGACTGGACACGGGAAGCTCTCTCAGTGCAGCTTCTAGTGAGTCAAACGGAGGGGCCTCCCAGGGCTCTGAAGGAGGATTCTGTGCCTCACAGAACTCAGCTACCAAGCCAGTGAATTCCATTCCTGCGGAAGCTCCTTGAGAGCGGAATAAGACGTCATCTTTGGCAGGACCGAACTTCCCACAGTGTCCGATACACAGCCGGTGCTTAGAAAATGTTCATTTGAGTGGGAAAATCACACATGACAGGACGTAATCAAGAGTGACTCAGTGCGGTGGGATGGCTGTGGAGGTTTCAGCGAGCTGGAGACTGTCAGAAGCTGGTGCGCCAGCGGGAGGCGCTATTGAACGGGAGGGTCCACGTAGGGAGAGGAAACAAGTGGGGAGAGCAAGTGAGCGCAGAAACAGAAAACAGCATGAGCGAAAGCCAGAGGCTAGAATTAAGCAGATGTGGGGCGCCTGGGCTGGCTACAGGGCAGGGGTGATGGAAATTGCAGGGGCTGGAGGAGGGGAAGTAGGAGGAGGCGGAGGTGGGTTCTGGAGGGCCTTGGAAAGACCTTCTGGGAAGTCTCAGCCTGTGGCCTGGCTGGGTAGCCAGGTGAGCAGGGGGTGAGTGTGTACTTTTGCCCTGCCTCATTCCAGCCTCACTGTAGGTCCTCACTTTTGCTTTTTCTTCTTTCTTCTTTTTTTTTTTTTTACTTCCACTTTTAGCTTTTGTTACTCTTATTGTATGTTGCCTATCCCTGTGAGCTACCTTCAGGCCTTTCTGGCAGAAGGAGGGACGTAAAGAAACACTTGGACTGTGCTTTATCATCTGCAAATTCTTTTCACACGACCTTATGCCATCCTTACCATTACCCAAGAGACACTTTTTCTCCACTTTTAACAGCTTTAGAAAAGAATTACAAAGTTAATACAAAATACATGCTTGATGTGAAAGATTCAAAGTTCACAGAAAAGGATTCAAGAAAATACAAAGCTTTGGTTCACCCCTTCCACCGTCTCAGTGTGCTGTGACATTTGGGAGTAGTCTGGGGGTGTGTCCTTCCAGAGCTGCACAGTCTAAGACTGGGCTCACTAGTACGTGTGGCTACCGGGCACCTGAAATACAAGCCAGTCCCAAGTGAGCTGTTCTGTTCATATAAATTACACATGGATTTCAAAGACTGGGTATGAAAGAAGAAAGTAAAAATATCTCATAATTTTATATTGATTGCCTGTTGAAATGATAACATTTTGAATATATTGGGTTAAATAAAATGTATTAATTTATCCTGTTTCTTCTTTCTAATGTGGCCATCAGGAAATTTAAAATTACATGTGTAGTTCACATTATATTTTTATTATATACCACTCCTCCAGACCTTTCTCTATACCTTTACATTTATATATATGCATCCGAAAATATGTGTCTGTTTATATGCAGTTTTGTTTTTCACATTAATGAGCTCAGAATATTTTATCTCTCTGCAACTTGCTTTTTCCACTTACAGATTTTTCTGTATCAGCACTTGTAGATCAAGGTAGATATTTGGACAGATGAGGAAACTGAGGTACATTAAGCAATATTGAGGCAGGAAGTGGGACTTGATTCCTGACCAGATGGAAAACTGGCTGAAACAGGGAAGAGGCACCAAAGCACCTCTCCATAAGACATGCCCACCAGTGCCATGACAGTTTACCACTGCCATGGCAATGCCTGGAAGTTACTGCCCCTTTCCATGGCAGTGACCCAAAGTTACTACCCTTTTTCTAGAAATTTCTGAATAACCCAGCCGTTATTGCATGTAATTAAAGGTGGATATAAATATGATGGCAGAAATGCCCTCGAGCTGCCACTCTGTGCACACTGCCTAGGGTTAGCCCTGCTCTGCAAGGAGCATACGTCTGCTGCTCCTGTACACTGCCACTTCAATGAAAGTTGCTGTCCAATACCACGGGCTTGCCCTTGAATTCTTTCCTAGGTGAAGCCACAAACCTTCCCAGGCTAAGCCCCAATTTTGGGGCTCTCCTGCTCTACATCAATATGATAAGCTTACCCAGCCACAGTGACCAAGGTGGCATTTGAACTCATGTTCTCTAATTAGGTCATGGGGAGCCAGAATGGGTTCTCAACTAAGAGAGAGGGGTTAAAGGAGTGTGCAGGGTGTGCTGGAATGAAGCTTGCAGCTATGTGGAAGCCAAGCCTTGATCTCCACAACTTAAAAGGGCTTACCCTGAGAGTGACCCCTTCTTCCCCCCTGCAGGCCTTTGGCTTTGGTTGGCACGGGGTGAAGGAGAGCCGGCAGCATTGAGTGACCAGGCGAATGTGCCCTCAGGAGAGTTCGTTCCAACCCTCCCAGTTCCTACTGCTGGTGGGGGTCCCAGTGGCAAGTGTCCTTCTTCTGGCTCAGTGCCTTCGATGGCACTGTCCTAGAAGGCTGCTGGAGGCCTGCTGGACGCCAAATGGTCAAGAGGAACCAGTGTCCCAGCCTACCCCACCACCAGAAAATGAGGTCTCAAGGCAACACCTGCCAGCCACACTGCCAGAGATGGCTGCCTTCTACCAGGAGCTGCACACACCCACTCAAGGCCAGACCGTGGTCCGCCAGCTGATGCACAAACTGTTGGTATTTTCGGCTCGAGAGGTGGATCACCGTGGTGGTTGCCTGATGCTCCAGGATACAGGCATCTCCTTGCTTATCCCACCAGGTAACAGCTCCCAGCTCTCCTCTCTGCATACAGTTGTTCAGATTCTCACTGTGCATTAGGTCGCCACATCTGAGGGAGCAATGTTCATAGACATCTTTTCCTTCTGATCATTGTTTGTATTTTGAGTACAGCTTTATTGACTTCAGGGATGGACATATTACATATCTTTTAGGACAACTTCCTGGCAGGTGGAAGTAAAGTGCCTGGTTCTAATGAATCAGTATGCTGTGATGATTCTCCAGTAAAGGAAGGGAAGAGCACCATTTGCAAATTCACACAAGGCACACTACGGAGGAAAGGGAAGTGCCTTGCTCACACTAAAGTCAGCTCTACAGTCATCTTACTGTGGTTCATACCGCCTCCCTGTGTGTCCTACTGGGGATGTCTCTCCTGGGCTCCTGCCCCACCTCCTTTCTCTCTAGCCTGACCTCTTTCAGGGGCAGAGAGAGGCCCATCTCAGCTCTCCCTCTCCTCCCCAGGTGCTGTGGCTGTAGGCCGCCAGGAGCGGGTGTCTTTGATCCTGGTATGGGACCTGTCAGACGCCCCATCGCTGTCCCGAGCCCAGGGGCTGGTAAGCCCTGTGGTGGCGTGTGGCCCCCATGGGGCCTCCTTCCTGAAGCCTTGTATCCTCACGTTCAAACACTGCGCCCAGCAGCCCAGCCAGGCTCGCACCTACAGCAGCAACACTACCCTGCTCGATGCCAAGGTATGGAGGCCGCTGGGAAGGCCGGGGATGCATGCCTCCCGGGATGAGTGTCGCATCCACCTCTCCCACTTCAGGTAGGCACGTGCCATTGGGCTGTCTTCCCACACCCATCTCTCTGGGGACTGTCTTTCCTGCCCACTTTCTCTGTCTGCCTTCTCTTCATCTCTCTGTATGGAAGATGGTCTGCAAATCCCTTATGCCCTGGTGTCCCTTTGTGGGCCCTCTGTCCTCATGTCTGTAGCAGTTTTTCTCATGCCAATCATATCCAGGACTGCAAATCCCACTGCTGTCTCTCTGTCTGTCTGGAAGTGTCTGACTCAGCCCCATCTCTCCATCTAGAGGGGACCTGCCCTTCCCCACCTCTCTCTCTCTCAAATTATCTCTGTCTATTCTGTGCCTCTTTCAGGTCTGTCCCCAAACTTAGCACCAGTTCTCTAAGACTCCATTCCATCTCTGTCCTTCATCTCCTTGTCTTTCTAGAGTCTTAGGTCCTCTGCCTCCCAGCCTCCTTGCTACCCATTGATAGGAGTAGGGCCATGTGCAGGTGCCCTCCCAAGCAGGGTGACCCTGAGTCCACTTTCCCTGTCTCCCCTGCCAGCTGTCCTCCCCATTCAGTCACCAGTTAGCGTGATGTGCTCACTTTTCATCCCTCACTCACCAGTTCCTCCCTGTGTGCTCCCCTGAAGTGCTTTCTGAATCTCCTTAAAGAGCCCATAGAGGCCCCTTGGGTTGCAGGAGCCTGGTGGCAGGTGTGCTGGTGTCTTAGCCTTCTCTGCACACCAGTGCCTGACACCGGCTCCCTCTGCAGCCTCTACACCTGTGTGCTGGAGGCACCTGTGGGGCGTGAAGCCCGCAAATGGCTGCAGCTGGCTATATTCTGCTCACCACTGGCACCAGGACAGTCTCACCTGCAGCTGCGTGTCTACTTCCTCAACAACACGCCCTGTGCCCTGCAGTGGGCCCTGACCAACGAGCAGCCCCATGGTGGGCGCCTGCGTGGGCCCTGCCAGCTCTTCAACTTCACTGGGGCCAGGGGCGACCAGTGCCTGAAGCTCACTTACATCTCAGAGGGTGAGGGAGGCAGTGGCCTGTGGGACAGGATGATCAGGAGCCCCACAAGAATGAAGGGTTCTGGGCCTCCCCTGGACATCTGGGGACCCCAAATCTCTTTTCTCCCCCCTTGAGATGGAGTTTGGCTCTGTCGCCCAGGCTGGAGTGCAGTGGCATGATCTTAGCTCATGGCAACCTCTGCCTCCTGTGTTCAAGTTATTCTCCTGCCCCCGTCTCCCAGGTAGCTGCGATTACAGGTGCCCACTGCCACGCCTGGCTAATTTTTTTGTATTTTTAATAGAGACGGGGTTTCACCATGTTGTTCAGGCTGGTCTCGAACTCCTGACCTCAAGTAATCTGTCCATCTCGACTACCAAAGTGTTGGGATTACAGGCGTGAGCAACGGCACCAGGCCCCAAGTCTCTTTTTGTGACCTCTGGGCCAGCAGTAGCCTCATGGAGCCCCTAAGGCCTTGACTACTCTGCTGTCTACTGAGCCCTTGCCACTTACCTCTAGGACAGGGTCATACCAGGTGGGAGGTGGGGAGGAGAGGGGTTATACCCCACAATAGCAGGGAGGAATGGAGGGCTTTTACAGTGCAAGGGCACTCTTGGGGTCCCTGCCCAGGCTCTGGGGATTCCCATCCCCTTGAGACCCTCCTGCCTTTGTTCTGTCCTCATGCCTTCCTACAATCCCATCAATACTTGTGGAAGGCCCCACTCTGAGGCCCTGTGCTCTCTGCCTAATCCCCAGGTTGGGAGAATGTGGATGACAGCAGTTGCCAGCTGGTTCCCCATCTCCACATCTGGCATGGAAAGTGCCCCTTCCGCTCCTTCTGCTTCCGGAGGAAAACAGGTAGTCCAGGAGCCCTGTGTGCACCTCCTCCCCTCTCTTTTCCCCTCTCTTCTCCTCTCCTCCCTTCCCAGTAACCCTGGAGCTCTGCAGACCCTCATGCAGCCATGCACACAGACCTTCCCTTAAAGGCCAGGAGCCACACAGATCTTTGCAGACAGAAAAATGGAGTGTTTGACCCCAGCTTCTTCAGATTTCCCAAGTCTTACTATAGAGTCCCTTGCCTTCTCCTGCTCTTACCCCAGGCCTTTTCCTCACTCACTGGCCCACTCTCACCTTCTCTTCATAGCCAGTGAGAATGAGGACTGCTCAGCCCTAACCAATGAGATCATTGTCACCATGCACACCTTCCAGGATGTGAGTTGGAGCTGAGGGGCAAAGGAAGGGCAGGGCCTGGGGAGGGGGGGGAATCCTAGGCAAAGTGGGCGCAGGGTCTGGTGCCAAGTAACTATGGTCCCAATCAGATAGGTAAGAATGGCATTTTCCACAGAGTCCCCATACCAGCTCTTTGAAGGTCTCAGATCATCCGGGCTCCAGGTTACCCTCCATCCCTGACTCTCCTTGTCTACCGGTGAATGAATCCAGCAGGAAGTTAAAAAGAACCAAACCCTAGTTTAACCCCTTCTCCCAACTCAGAGAACTGGGGCATCAAGCTGATATGGTTTCTCTCTAGGCTGATTGTCTACATTTGAGAGATGATGTTTTGTATCTTGATTGTGGGAAGTGACCAGGAAGAGCGTCTTGAGTAGGTGGGATGGGAGTTAGTTATCTCTCCTCTCTTCCTGCTGCACCAAAGGAAGATGTGAAGAAATCAGAGTTGAGAGTCTTTGAGGAACCATAGTGGCATCTTAGTGGAGGGCAGGCAGATACCCTGTTGTCAATTGGAGAAAAGGAAGGGAAAGTTGGAATGGAGGGAGGGACACATATGCCTGAGATCAGTGTCTCTATGGTTGGATGACCTCCCACTGCCCCATGGCCCCACCCAGGACTTCCCCTGGTGGTTTAGGATGCACCCTGTTTGGTCGTCATGTCCCAGTTTCCAAAGAACTCAGTGGGCAAACATAAGACTGAAAGTGGGGTTCTGAAGTCAGGGAGACAGAGGGTAGAGGGTACTGTGTGGAGCAGGATTGTATCTCCTGGTAAGGTGGCTGAGTGACAGACTGAAGGATAGACATGAGGAATGGAGGTAGGACTCCAGCTTCTTCCTCGGGGGTGCCTTGTGACCCCTAAGTGTGTTCCCTGCCCCATGTCGACTCAGGGCTTGGAGACCAAGTATATGGAAATCCTCAGATTCCAGGCATCAGAGGAGGAATCTTGGGCAGCACCGCCTCCTGTCTCCCAGCCGCCCCCATGCAATAGGTGAGACGGGTTGCTTGGGCTGCTGCCTGGGGGATGTTGGGTTCCTACCCTGGCACCCACAGTGTGGCTACAGCATTTGGGGTATGTATGGGAAAACCATACTAGGTCTGTTTGTCCCTTTCTTCCAAGAACACCCGTTTGTTGTCTCAGGCTGCCCCCAGAGCTGTTTGAGCAGCTGCGGATGTTGTTGGAGCCAAACAGCATCACAGGCAATGACTGGCGCAGACTGGCCTCCCACCTGGGGCTTTGTGGCATGAAGATCCGGTAGGAAGAGGGTCTGTGGATGGGAGAGGAGGCTGGGCTGGGGCGGGGGTCCTCAGGACACTCTGGAGACTGGACCCCAGGCAAAGGAGTGACTTAAAAGTCAGAGAATGGCTACTCTCCACCCTATTTCCTGTAAAAGGGCAGCTCTATTCATTACTGTATCATCAGTACCTAGAACGATGTCTGGTGTATAGTGGGTGCTCAATTCACATTTAACAATGACTCTATTAACATGAAAGTCATTGGGTACGTGTTGAGTGCTTGCCATGCTGTGCCCTGAGGAGTAGAAAGGCAGATTACAGGATAACGTGTGTAAAGCATGTAGCTGAGTGCCTGATACATGTTAATTCAACAAATGTTAGCAATGAGGGTGAGAGTGCAGTCATGATCCCTGTCAAGGACATCACAAAGAAAGCAGCAGAATATTTCTGAGCTAAGCTCGAGAAACTAGACTCTGAGTGCAATGGTCAGGGAAGACTTTATCCAGGTGATGGGGCTAGAGCTGGACCCTGACAAGGTGGATTTTTAAATCATTCATTTATTTAAGCATTTATCAAGTACCTACTATGCCCTGGAAACTGCTAAACACTGAGATACAAGATGAATGAGGCATGGTCCCAGCTCCTAGGAGCACACACACTAGTAAGGGGTTCAGAGAGCTTGAAAAATAAAGGCAAGTGTTCCTTGTACCTTCTTATAAGAATCTGGTATTATATAACACATTGAAGAGAGACAGAAAACAGCTGAAGCAAGAATAATAATGAACTGTGGGGTTATGACCAGAAGTCTGAACTGAGGGGTGCAGAATGGTCTCTTCCACCTGGGAGGGGGGAACTAGAAAGGGCTTCCGGGAAGAAGTGATGGAGAAGAGGAGATCAGCCATTCTGTTTTGGGGAGCAGCAGAGGTGGCTGTGGGTGCTGTGTGTGCAAGGCGGGAAAGAGAGAGGCCTGAGCTAAGGAGGTTCAGGATGGGAGAAGGGAGAGAAAGCAGAAAGACAGGGCAAGGCCAGGTGGTGGATGAGCCGAAAAGGCTCATGGAGCATGGAGACTCCGGAAGGTTTTTGTGCACTGGAGGGTCATGGTAAAAAGCCATGGTCTAGGGCAAGTGTTTCCTTAGTAGTGGGCAGGATGTTGTGGCCTAGGGGAGAGGAAGAAGGGAGTTAGGAGGCTAGGGGGAGGCTAGGGGTGTATTTGGAGTGGGGGAGGTAGAGAAGGCAATTAATTACAGAGCATCAGAGGCAATTACAAAACTTCATAGCTGGAGCAAACTTAAAGGTCCTCTCATCTAAGCCCTCAGCTTCATAAGAGGAAACTGAGGCCTAGAGAGGAGCAGGGCTCGGAGAGTTAGCCTCCAAGTCAGGACAATCTCAAGTTTCAAAGTTCTGGGGCTTCCCCAGGAACGCAGGCAAGAGCAGGACCAGGACCAAAGCTACAGGGTAGGGGAGGGAGGGAGCTCGCCGCTGCGCAGCCCAGGGAGCCTGGAGGAGGGGAGGAGCCCCTTCCTGCTCCTTTCTCCTTCTCCTCCTCCCCTGCCTCGGCCCAGGTTCCTGTCCTGCCAGCGCAGCCCCGCAGCCGCCATCCTGGAGTTGTTTGAGGAGCAGAACGGCAGCCTGCAGGAGCTGCACTACCTCATGACTGTTATGGAGCGGCTGGACTGCGCCTCCGCCATCCAGAACTACCTGAGCGGGCCACACGGAGGCAGCCCAGGATCCCAGCGCGGGGGCGCCCGAGATAACCAGGGCCTGGAGCTGGACGAGAAGCTCTGAGCGCCCCCACGGCCAGGGCTGGGGGAGGGCTGGGGGCGAGAGGGATTGTCCTCCATGCCTAAGAAGAACACAGCAGCTGTTCCTGGCCGTGCTCACCAGCCTTCCCTGAACCCTCGGACGGTGCCCAGGACGTCCGCGCCCGCCTCCCAGCAGCAGGACCGCCCTTCGGGCCGCGGGCTGTCCCGCGTGCGGGTCCCCTCCTGGCCGGCAGAGGGCGCAGGAGCCCAGGAGATGGCCTCAGCGTGGCCCGCCTGCCGAAACTGACCAGGGGACGGCCAGGGTCCCCGCGTGCACTTTAGGGCCCGTCAGGCCCCAAGTACTGAGCACTTAGGAAGACCCGGCACTGGGTTGGTGTCATGAAGAATACTGGAATATAGGAGGTAGGGTCTGGAGCCCTGACAAGCACGCAGTTCTTTTGCAGGAGTCAAGATTGTGCTCGTAGGAGCCGAGGTCAAACTCTGCCCTGCTCTGTGTTTAGGATATTTGGGTGTGGCTTTAGGAGACGAGAGGGGAAGAGCTGAGTGTGGGGTGGAGCAGTGAGAATGCCTCACGGAGGATGTTGGGGTGAGAGGATTTGACTTGCAAAGTAGTTTGGAGATCTTTAGGGGCGGGTGGGGGAAGAGGGTGGCTGGACATAGGGTAGGAGCCAAGAGTGGGCATGGGAGCCCAGCCCTGTGGGTGAGGCCGGGGTAGGAGGAGGCTTCCCGGCTAGGCACGCCTGGCTGTCGTCTCTGTCTCTACTAACTTCCTTTCTCTCTTTATCCTCCCGCCCGGGCCTTGTCTTCCCCTCTCGCTGGCATTATCTCTATCAGAAAAAATTAAAGCTGAGTAGAAACTTCAAGGTGATCATTCTGGCCCAACTCTTTTATCTCTTTTTGTCCAGCTGCGTGCGTTTTAAGTCTCTCTGACTTGGTTTTTCTGTCCCTGTCTCCCACAGTTGTTCCCTCTCTGCACCTGTGTTTCTGTTACTCTCTCTCCCTTGTCTAAGATCTTTTTGTCTCTGCCTAGTCTCTGTGCCCTGTCTTTGTGTGTTTCTTTCTCTGTCTGAAACCCCCAGTCTTTTTCCCTTCAGGCAAGTGTCTCTAAACCAGTGTTGTGTATCAAAGACTGTTGAAAGAGATGGGGCTACTCTAGGAATGGATGGGTGGGGATATTTTCCCTGTGGATTAAGATCCAGTTTAGGGTCAGGAAATAAAGGATAGGGATGAAAGAGCACCCCATTCAGTCAGCAGATACTTATTCAGCACCTACTGCGTGTTAGACACTGTATACAAAAGACATGAATGGGTTGGGTCCTGAACAGAGAATAAAGGGGTTGACGCCATTCTGGAAATTCTTTTGTTTGCAAACAGATGTTGTTAATTTGTTCAAAGACAGGCAAACAATCTCTCTGGCAACACAATTTTCTTCTGTATTTAATTTAAAAATATTAAAGCTTTTTATCAATGATGAATTATAAAATATGAAAGTTGCCTTTCTTTGTTACTCACTGTATTTTGCTCAGATTGTCAAATTTAGATGTGAGTAGGAATGATTTGGTAAAATTGTACCTACAGGGATGGGTTGGAGAGAAGCATTTGATAGGTTGTGCTTCCAGTATGAAAATTATTTGAGCCCCGCATGGTAAGTCAGGGAGGTTCACTTCCTTTTCTGTTAGATGCAAGCCTGCAGAACCAGGCCCTTCCATCCCTTCCCTGTTCCCCTAGCCCCACCCGTCCTCTCCTACCCTTGTCATCTGTCCTGCTTACCCCACCGGGGGCTGCCAGTCATGCCAGATTGGTGCCCTGGCTTTTTCTCCCTCCACTTAGCTCAGGACGGAATTGTGCAGTAACCCAGCACTGTTTAGCCAAAGGCATCATTGTGTTCCTTCCTACCCTGGAAAAAATCATTTTAAGAGTTTCATGTTTTCTGGAGTTGCAAATAGAAGCCACAGGATTCCTGTGATGGGGATAGAATGCTTTCTGGCCCCAACTCCAATTTCTCAAAATGGGTTTCCAGTGCTGACAAAGGGAGGCTTGGCAATCCTGGGGCAGATGCAGGTCGACTGATTCCTATAAGGCAGACCCTTCCTTTCTCACATCAAACCTAGTTGGCAGGTTATGTATTGGCACCTAATGCTGAGACATGGTGTGCCCCAGTGGCATCAGGAGACTTCACACTTAGCCCTGACTCATACTAACCGGAACAGCTCTTCTTTTGGGGCTTTAATCTCTTCCTTGGAATGAAGCTATCCTATTAGAGCCTGTCCCAGGGCGTTTGGTTTCATAGACTTGTGCAGAGGTGGCACACTGGTCACCCAAGGAACGTTCACTTGAGGATTTTTTTTTTTTTTGGTATTGCCTTTAAATAGAACAACTGATCACTGCTTGTGGCCTTACTTCCAGCCCTTTCCCTGATAAAGGATTGCCTAAATCACCTGTCTACAAACACCAAGTTTGTGACTTCTGCTCTTTCACATGTTGCAGAGGCCCATGTCTACACTTCCTCCTGCTGTCTGGGGATTTGGAGTCTGGGGAGTGGGGTTGGGGAAATGAAAGGGTAAGGTTGGGCCTAGGTCTGTGGGGTTAGAGCCTCTAGTCCTAAAAGGAAATATGTGTCCTTGGCATCCCCCTTGACCACTAAGCAGTATTTATGCTAACGTTCAGATCTGTGCTAACAGAAATTCAATAAAAGCCACATATATAATTTTAGATTTTCTAGTAGTCACATCAAAAATTGTAAATAGAGGGCCAGGCGCGGTGGCTCATGCCTGTAATCCCAGCACTTTGGGAGGCCAAGGTAGGTGGATCACGAGGTCAGGAGTCCAAGACCAGCCTGGCTGCCATAGTGAAACCCCGTCTCTACTAAATATACAAAGAATTAGCCAGGTGTGGTGGCGAGTGCCTGTAATTTCAGCTACTCAGGAGGCTGAGGCAGGAGAATTGCTTGATCCTGGGAGGCAGAGGTTGCAGTGAGCTGAGATCGTGCCACTGTACTCCAGTCTGGGCGATACAGCAAGACTCCATCTCAAAAAAAATTTATAAATAGATACAGATGAAGTCAACTTTAATAATAAGTTTCATTTAACCTAATATATTCAGAATACTATTTCCACATGTAATCAATACAAAATTAATGGTATATTTTACATTCTTTTTTATATTAAGTATTTGGAATCTGGTGTATACATTGCAATTACAGCAATTTGTATGCTAATTTTTCATTGGAAAGATTTGATCTGAATTTAGCTTTTATATAATTTATAGCTAAAATGTACATTTACATACACAAATTAAGCCAAAAGTTTTCCAAAAATGGAATTAGGTATCAGTTTTTACATTTTAGTTCACTGAAATAAAATAAAAATTCAGGACAGGGTGTGGTGACTCACGCCTGTAATCCTAGCACTTTGGGAGGCTGAGGTTGGTGGATTGCCTGAGCTCAGGAGTTTGAAACCAGCCTGGGGAACCCCGTTTCTACCAAAAACAGAAAAAATTAGCTGTGTGTGGCAGCGTGCGCCTGTAATCTCAGCTACTTGGAAAGCTGAGACAGGAGAATCGCTTGAACCCAGGATGCAGAGAGAGGTTGCAGTGAGCTGAGATTGTACCATTGCACTCCAGCCTGGGCAACGGAGAGAGACTCCATCTCTAAGAAAAGAATAATTCAGTTCCTCAGTTGCACTAGCTACATTTCAATTGTGTAGTGGCCATGTGTGACTACTGGGTACTGTTAATAGACAGCACAGATCTAGGTTAGGAATCCAGCTGGGTATAACTTTATAGTGTACTTGACCATTCATTTATTTATTAATTCGTCAAACATTTGCTGAATACCTACTCTGTGCTAAGCCCTGCACAAATTGTTGGTGATAAAAATCTAATGAAGAAGAGCATTCTTGTTCCGTAGGAGCTCCTGGGATGCTGGGAGTCAGGAGGAAGGAAACTTTCCTCTCATCCTTCTTTGTACCTGACTCAAGAAGGCAATGGGAGATGAGGTCCAGGCCGATATGCTCTGATGCAGAAATGGCTTACACTGCAGCCTGGTGTAGAAGCAGTGGATTCAGGGTCAGTGTTCCTGGCTTACCCAGCACCTCAAGTGGGTTGTGGGTTGCTGACAACAGGATTCACTCTGACTAGTTGAGGCAGGTGGGGTTTGTTAAAGGAAACTGAGGACAAGCAATCATTTGAAGGCTGAGAAATAGATTTGGGGAAAGTTTCCAGGAACAATACCCTACACTGTTGTATAGGACTGAAAAATGGAGGGAAAATCTGGTATTACTATGGCTGCTGCTACTGAGCATCAGACACCAAGGACTTTATTTTAGCCACTCCTGCCACCACCATTGATGCCACTTCTGAGTCACCAACCAGACCTCACCATCACTTCCGAAAGCTAACGCCTCTGCTGCCTTCCATGCCAGCAGAAATGGAAGCTCCATGCACTGCCTGCTCTTTATGCTACTCACCTCTGAATCAACTCTCTAGTGGAGGCATCGGGTTGTCAGAGCTCAGACCACATGCCTGAATCCTAGCTGCAAAGACAGCTGGAAGCTCTGAACTCTGACTCGAACTCTGACTTCAATATCAGGGAGATGGGACTTATTACATGAGAATATCCCCATATATGGAAAAGCTACCCAAAAGTTGATGAGAAGCCACAAATATGGCAGATGTCTACTACAGTCAGGGTGTGGTCACTCTATATAGCCTCAGGTAGCAAATTCCCTTCTCAAGAAAAGCCATGCACTCAGTAGGTGTCATATCAAAGTCCTGACAGAGTGCTATGGATTGAACGTTTGTGTGCCCCCAAAATTCATATGTTAAAATCCTAACCCTCAGTAAGATGGTATTAGGAAGTGGGGCCTTTGGGAGGTAATTAGGTCTTGAAAGTGGAGCCCTCGTGAATGGCATTAGCGCCCTTAGAAGAAGAGACCCAGGAGAGCTTGCTTCCTTTCTCTCTGCTTTTTACCACATGAGCATACAATGAGAAGATGGTGGTCTGAGAACCAGGAAGAGGGTCCTCACCAGACACTGTATCTGTCAGAACCTTGGTAAGGTGCCTGTGTAAGACCACTGACCTTCAGAAGCTTCTCAATAAAGCATGACTGCACACATTCCTTAGGATGGCTGTCATGCCCGTACCCACAAATGTGATTCTGTAACCCAGGCTTAGACCTTGACAGGTTTTATAAGTGCTATGATCTGACAAAAAGCTCACCCACAGTGGCGAATCGGTTCACTCAATGCCTTCTCCAGCCGCATGTGCCTCCGTGTACTGCAGAGGCTGAAAACTAAAACTGCGTTCCCCAGACTCCTTGGCAGATGGGGATCTAGACAAGCTTAGGTTCAGCCAATCAGCTGACCTCATGCAGGACTTTGATTTGTAATTGAATAATATAGAGAGTTGAACAGGGTAAAATGTCTCTACTCGGTAAAGTAAAAAAAGATACCAATCCTATGTTGATTTTCCCCTCCCCAAATTAAAAAACAAAACACAAAAATATTGGTCTGTAAAATATAAAAGCCTGGAAATGCTTTTTTGTGAGACCTGTCATCCTCATCCTTTTGAAAGCCTTACACAGATATGTTTATTCATCTTCTCTGCACATATTTGACTATTTACTATGTGCTTAGAAACATGGTGGGCCTTCATTTATTTTCTTATCTTCAGGTAATCTTTCCCATGCTGACTTTAATCCAGCCTATGCTAATTTCTTTTTGGCAGAGATGTTATGGCTTCTGGCCAACAAAAAGCTAACGTCAATCCTAGCTGGTTAGTGTCATGATGCCATAACGATATT
The DNA here is from genome assembly GCA_963573385.1 of Cacajao melanocephalus. Taxonomy (NCBI): domain Eukaryota; kingdom Metazoa; phylum Chordata; class Mammalia; order Primates; family Pitheciidae; genus Cacajao; species Cacajao melanocephalus. Next base: position 130,807 of record CAUYLG010001647.1, on the reverse strand, counting down.
AGCCCAAGGACGGGAATGTGTTTCATATTAGCTCTCAACCTTCAGATGAAACTAGATTTCATTTTCAAACAACCTAGAAAAGACACAATTAGAAAATGAAGAATAATGTTTGGAAAATGCCTAATGGGGTGAAGATGGGATTATAGAAAAGTTCTTTAGCGGAGTAGAAAGTGTAGATGGGGATGGGGGTGGGGAAGGGCCCACCCGCCTAATCTAAGAAAGGAGCTGACCATCCTGTCCCTGGGAATCTCAGATAAATATAAAGAAGGCGTGTGACAGAGAAGGGGACCCGGTGGCATTGGTCATCTTGGAAATCTACCAGGAAAGCCTTTACCTGTGGCTTGTGCTCCCCGCATACCCACCCACAGGGTTTCACCACAGTCGGGCTTCTTGTGTTTTGACTGAGGAGACCATCTGTGGCTAGGTGGCAGAAGCGGACCATGTTCAGTACACAGGGTGTAAGACCTTGGGAAGTTTCGAGTTCTGGAGACCACCCGTCTCTGTGTGCCTGTGTTGTCCTTCCTTTCTGCCTGTGACTACCCTCTTCTTTCTGGGTCAAGCCAGTCAGATATGACTCAGGCACATTCTTCCTTGGAAGAAGATCAGGCAAACCCTTTAATTCAGTCTCTGCCTCTTTCCCTTAATAGACTCTTTTTAATTTATTTGACTTCATCAAAGCAAGAATGTGATTCCATTCCCTTGAGGTCCTTCTTAGAAGCCTGATTATGTGGGACAAGTAAGGACTCTGGAACCCCACAGACTTGAACTTAGAAGCCAGTATCATCACTTTCCACATGGATTCTGGCAAGTAACTCAGTGTGTCTGAGGTTCTGCCTCCTTGTCTGGATGATGGGGATGATATCATCCTCCTTGAAAGATTACTGTGAGGATTAATGACTATAAAGCCCACAGCCTACATATAGCCTGGTTCAATGTTATTCAAGGTCTTCTTTGTAACACCACGTAACGACCACTGGGCTGGACGTTGATTGATGTTGGCTACAGAGCATCCCATCCCCTTCTCTAAAAGCACCATGACTTGCTTTGAAGAATCATCTTTCCCTAGTGGGATTTGTCTTAGAGGGAAATAATGCCAAGGGGCAGATGCTTTCTCTTGCCCTTGGTGCAGCCAGGGGGCTGGAACATGATCACGTCTCTGTCACTCCAGACACCAAATCCTCAGACAGTAGACTGAGGATGTGCTATAGATTGAATATTTGTGTGCCCCCAAAACTCATATGTTAAAATCCTAACCCTCAATAAGGTGGTATTAGGAAGTGAGGCCTTTGGGAATTAATTAGATCATGAAGGTGGAGCCCTCATGAATGGCATTACTGCCCTTATGAGAAGATACCCAGGAGAGCTTGCTTCCTTTCTCTCTACTTTTTACCACATGAGCATACAATGAGAAGATGGTGCTCTGGGAACCAGGAAGGGGCCCTCATCAGACACTGTATCTGTCAGAACCTTGATCTTGGTCTTCCCATCCTCTAGAACTATGAGAAACAAATATTTGTTGTTTGAGCCCCGTCTATGGTATTCCATTATGGCAGTCTGAAACACTAAATCAAGATGTGTGGAATGATTAGTGGCTCTTCGGAGCTCTCGAGGTGTGGCTACCTCTCCACACCTGGCTGCCCAGTTCCTCTCCCTGAACTGGGGCTGGAGTTCTGTTGCCAGGGGATCCTAAACTCAAGTCTCCAGTCTTTTCTTGGATTTGGTGAGCCCTGACACCCTCCCTGAAAATTCCCCTGTGGCTTACATGTACCAGAATTGGTTTCTTTTGCTTGGCATTGAAAACAAGAATTTTGATTAATACTCAATAAGGTTGTACTTAAGCCATAAAGTATCATAGGTGCTGTATGAATTATCTATTGCTGTATTACAAATTACCAACCCCTCCAACTTAGTGGCTTAAAACAGTAGTCATTTGTAATCTCTCGCTGTGTCTGTGGCTGAAGGAGTCAGGAGCAGTTCTTGATTCAGGGACTCCATGAGGCAGCAGTCATCTGAAGGTTTGACAGGGGCTGGAGGATCCACTTCCACAGTGACCCATTCAATGGCTGGCAAGTTGGTGTTGATTATTGACCAGAGGCTTTTAGTTTTTCTGCATGTGGAGGTCACCATACGACTTCTTGAGAGTCCTCAGAGCATGCCACTGCATTATTGATTCTTACTTATTCTGATAAGGTGGTTGGGGTAAAAACAACTGCGAGCGCTTAGGCTTGGAACCATTCTCTGCCAGGCACATCAACAACAGCCTTCCTGCAGAGTTGTTTCCAAACGGTGGAGGCTTACTTTAATCTTGGTTGCTACTGTTTTATTCTCTAGATGATCCTAAGGTAGAGTCATCTTAGCAAAACTGGGAGCAATGCTGTTTGGTTCTTTTGCATTAGGCTTTGTAAGTTCACAGTGCACCTTGGCAATCACTTTTTAGTGGATTCTTGCAACAGCCCATAGGGCAAGCAGAGCTAGATAGAGTGGTTCCATTTCACAAACAGGAGACTGAGGCCTGTGGCCAACAAGTGTTACCCATGGTGGTTATGTTAGGAAGCAGACAGGCCCGAGTCTGCAATTTACTAGCTGTGTGACCTTGAGTGAGTTGCTTAACATCTGTGTATTTTCATTTCTGCACCTATAAAATAGGCAAACAACAGAGCCACAATAGTAGTGCCAGTCCTCAGGGTGGTCAGGGTTAAATGAGATAGAATATACAAAACACTTAGTATAGTGCCTAGAGCTTAATAAGGACTCAGCAACATGAGCTGTTGCAGTGAATATTAGCTCAGACTGGGACAGATGATGTAGTTGAGTCATTTGCACAATGGGTAGGCTTGTATTCATTGGTGAATGGACCTACTGGTGCTTGGAAACCAGAAGGACAAGCAACCCTCCTCCTTCTCCTCTAACCCACTTTCCCATGGGTCCCCCTTCTCTAGTGTTTGCTCTCCTTTCCCCTTACTCCTTACTTATCTTTTATATTATTCCAATATTTGAAGAATGCTGGGTTGTAAAATTTATAGGGTTCCTATATAGCATCCAATTTACTGCAGGCCTTTGTGAAACTGTTTAAGAAGTACTTGTTAACTCAATCAAAAATCAAGTCATCCATATGAATAAATGGCTGCCCAGCTGGCTGACGCTGCTCATGTACATTTGCACACATACATACACGTGCACACAAATGTGTGCACACAGACACAGACATGCACACAGGTATACACACACACTGCTGCCAAGCTCCTTGCAGCTCACCTTTGGAAACTTGTTCAACCTCAGCCCAGACCTTGGACAGGGTCATCTGTTACCTTCCCAAAGGGCAGCTTGGGTGGTGGGGTGTGCAGATCCCCTTAGACCAAAAATAAGCCCTCATCTGTGATAGCCTCTTGCAGCTCACTAGGCTGTGCCACATCCATTATCGCCCTGGATTCTGTCTCACAGAGAGCTGAGGGCTGAGATGGTTAGTGATTTTCCCATGTGAATGATCTGGGCTCATTCAAGGCTCCCCATTCTAAAGCCTGGACTATGCCACTCAAAAAGTCCTGCCAAACCCTGAACCCCATTTCCCCCGCTAGAGCTATGCTTCTGGGTTAAGTTTTACATCTCCATTGGATCCCTATTAAAACACACAAAACACACATTTTATCTGAAAGGGGTCCAGCTCTACTTCACTGGTTAAAATTAATTTATCAGATCAGATAATTATTACCTAGGGCAAGCATTTCACCATATTGAACATCTTCAATCATAGCTGTGAGGGAGTGTGGTGGGGGAAGAGCAGTCCACCAGAACACATTTTCTCTTCTTGCACTGTGAAAGAATTGCGCGGGCACACATATCCCCGTCTCCTCAGGCTTTCTACAGTTAGGTAAGCTTGTGTAACTAAGTTCTCACCTGCAGAATGTACTCATTAGCAGAATGTGAGTGGAGTCATGCATGAGAGTCCCAGGCCCAGTGATGTGGGGTGATCAGCATGCCTTGTGCCTGCTGCCTCTCTCCTGGTCTGCAGACAGGCATGACAATGACCCAGTTGCCACCATGAGGCTGAGGACATTTTGGGGGATGGCAGAGAAACAAGATGGAAAGAACCTGGGCCGTGGACTCTGCCTGAAGCAAAGCTGCTGCTGACCAGGAGGACTCCTTCGGATTATGTGAGAGAGAACTAGATTTCTATCTTCTTTAAGCCACTGGGTTATTGCTGAGTGTCTTTGTGGCAGCGGCTTACCTATCTATCAGAATTAGACAAGTTTACCCATGTGGTTTGGTCTGGCACATAGTAAATGCTCAGTAAATGTTAACTCTTACTGTGACTGTATTTGTGTTTCAAAACCTTGCACTCATCTCTAAAGCTAAGAGTGAAGAATTTGAGAGCAGTTTTCATTAGGGCTCTGATGAACATGTGCTGCCCTGCTTTGGTGCCAGTTGATTAAGATTGACCTGCATTGGGCATCCACCCACTTTCTGTGTGGAATGCAGAGAGGCTTCAGGCCAGGGGAGTCCAGTGGAATTGAGTTGTGGTTTGCTGAGATCCAGAGGCCATTTCTTTTGTTTTTGAGGTGGAGTCTTGCTCTGTCACCCACACTGGAGTGCAGTGGCATAGTCTCGGCTCACTGCGACCTCCACCTCCCAGGTTCAAGTGATTCTTCTGCTTCAGCTTCCTGAGTAGCTGGGATTACAAGCAAGCACCCCCACACCTGGCTAATTTTTGTATTTTTAGTAGAGATGGAGTTTTACCATGTTGGTCAGGCTGGTCTCGAACTCCTGACCTTGTGACTTGCCTCAGCCTCGCCAAAGTGCTGGGATTACAGGCATGAGCCACCATGCCCAGCCCAGAAGCCATTCTTGGGCACAGACCTTAGTCACCTCTGTGCCTGGCATAGGGGCCATGCTGATGCAACATGCTGGAATTTTCAAGCACAGAGGGCACCTGCAGACAGGGTAGGAGGTGAGCAGCAGACCATAGCATCTGGCCAGCAGGCTTGTGGAGACACCTCCAGAGGGCCCCAGCAATGACTGGGTGGGTGAGGTTTGGGGTGGGCTGGAAGCTCTGTCATAGCAAGGAGGGGAAAAATTGGTGAAACATGGGTGATATCTGTAAATGTGAGCCCCCTGCAGCCAGGTGAACCTGGAAAACTTGGGTTACCCAAAAATAAAGCTATACAAGAGTCCAGTAAGTAAGGGGGCAGCTATATCATTTTGCAGTTCTTATGTTTGGGATGGGGGCTGCTACTGCACTGGCAATGTGCTGGTGCTGTTCTTTACTCACCAGGAGCGGTTGAGTCTCCTTGGTCCTCCTCTGGCCCTGTTTGTATTTTCAACAGGAGGTTACTATGTGTATTTTTTTTTCCAGATTCCTTCTTTGAAAAAAAGCATAGACTTATAAGAAGTTGTAAAAAGAGAGCTTCTGTAGACTCATCACCCAGCTTGCCCTAGAGGTGGCATTGAACTATAGTGCATTATCAAAACCAGAAAACAAACACTGGCACAATGCAATTAGCTAGATCACGGATCTTCCTCGAATTTCCCCAGTTTTTGCAGGTACTCATTTTTTTTGTATGCCTTGTATATAATTTTGTGACATTTTATCACCTGTATAGATTCATATACTACTGCCACCACATCCGCATTTATTTTGCTTTACAGCAGTGAAATGTATGTTCAAAACCTACAGGGAATTGAGGAAGAGCAGGAGTGTTTTCATGAGACAGACCTGGCTTCGAATCCTGGCTTCACCCCTGACTGGCTGTGTGACCTCAGATATGAATGAATCTTTCTGAGTCTGCTGGAAAGCTTCCTTTGGGAGGCTTTGGTGAGGAGGGAGCACAGTGAGCTGTGTGTGAGAGGAAGGGAGGGATGAAAATGGTACCCTGCTCCTGGGTCGTTGTGAAGGATTGAGTAAGTACACAATGTACTATTTAGCAGCATCCTTTTGTAAAGGCCTTTTGATTTTATGATTCAGGGTGGTTTGTTGATTCAGTCTCTGGAATAATTTAGATTACAAGAAAAAAATAAAGTAGGAAAGTAGAACTTGCATGTGGGCTGCAGTTGTCAGCCTCCTCTCTAAGATGCTTGTGGTGGTGTCCTAGGCCCAGGTCCCTGCTTTAGCCTCTCACACACAGCTCACTGTGCTCCCTCCTCACCTGTGTCTCCCAAAGGAAGCTCCTTGGAGGCCTCATTTAATTCCTCCCCATCTTCTATATATTCAATATGCATAGAATATTGAATATATAGTCTATCCGTGTAGCAGGGATGTTTGCAAACTTCTCTGCTTTGCATCTGGCCTTCCCACCATTCTGCTCCTTGATGCCCACCTCTTGATCTTTTTAATCATAGCCAAAGGGAGCACCACACTCTACACCTATAATGAAGCCATGATATACAGGAATACACTTGTGCAAACCATATTTTATTTAAGGGGAACTTTATTGAATAAAGGTTATCTGTCTCTCTCTTTCTGTTATTAAACTGTGAGCTCCTTGATGGCAGAGATTCTTTGTGTGGTTAAGGCACTTTTTGGGGCACACAGCCACTCTGCCCGCCTCCAATCATAATCCCATGCAAATAATCATAGCTTCCATTGATTGAGATTTCCCATGCTTTTGTCACAGTGCCTGAAGTTCTGGTTCACACAACATTTTGCAGTAGGTGTTACGATTTCCCTTTTGTGACTGCAGGAGCTGAGGCTCAGCACAGTTAAACGACCAGCCAGAACCTGTTTTCTTCCCAGAACCGATGCTCGCTTCTCACCGACCTACTGCCTCTCCATCACGTCTGTTTGATTAATAACATTAGGCCAATCAAGCAGCTCTCTGGGAGAGCTTATCTGTGAAATGGTGTCGGGAGTCTCCAGCTTGTTCATGTCATAGCGTCCTTAGTGAGGATCCAATGATGTGGTGATGGGCACTGCCCACTGCAAACCATGGCATTAGAAATGGTGAGCTGGGTGGATCCTTCAGCACATGTGAGTGATGAAAATTCCTCAACACAATGCACTGAGGGACCTGCTGCCCACTCCTTGTGAGAGGGATATTTACCTTCACTTCTCTTTATTCCGTCTACTGGCAATCCTCAACTGCACCTTATAATGCTCTCTTAGGCATATAGAAGGGAGTAAATGCAGATTCATTACAAATTTATTAAAAGTCATCTTTGCTGTAGCTACTTCCATGTTTTGTGGGGTTTTGTTTGTTTGTTTTGTTTTTCCCTATTTTAGACAGTCTCACTCTGTTGCCCAGGTTGGAGTGCAGTGGTGTGATCTTGGCTCACTGCAACCTCGAGCTCCTAGGCTCAAGTGATCCTCCTGCCTCAGCCTCTTGAGTCACTGAGATTCTAGGTGTGAGCCAACCTGCCTGGCTCCACATAGGATATTTAAAATAATACCATCTCAGTGAATGCTCACAACCACCCTGTGATATGGGGGTTATTATCATCCTTGCTTTACGTATGGGAAAAAAGTTCAAAGAGATGAAGATGATCTGAAGTGACCTGCCCAGCATCACATAGCCGGTGGATCTGGGTTTTGAACCTGGGTCTGTCTGACTCCAAGTCCAGTGCTTGTAAACAAAATCTAGTTTTTTTCAGCATTTTACAATTCAAAATGTATAAAAGAGAAGTCAGTGACTATCTTGACTTTTGGCTTCCTGGATCCCTTCTTCAGAGACCAATATTATCATTTCTTGAGTTTTCTATTGGTGTTATTCTACGCACATTGAGTATATAGTCTATGGATATCGAATATATATTACTTTTGCTCACTTTTTCTACCTTCCTCTGGACCCTGCTTTTTTACTTAACAATAGATCTTGGAGATCTTTTCATAATCAATTTATAGAAATTTCTTCATAGTTTTCCACTGTTGCATAATATTCCATTGTACGGATGGACCATAATATAGTCAGTAAATGCATGAACATTTAGGTATTTTCCCAGTCCCTATGTCATAACGAATCCTGCAGTGAAGAACTTGGCCTTTACATCATTTTGCGTGTATGGGAGCATATCTATAAAAAACTCCTAGAAACCAAATTTTAGGGTCAAAGGGACATGCGTTTAAAATGTTGAACTACGAGCTCATTGCTGTCTGTAGGAGTTACACCAACTTATGTGTCCCTAGTGCTCCTTCCTCTGCACTGTGCCAGCTCGGAATAGATGCCAAGGTCAAGGAAAGCAGCAGGTGCCACTGGGACATATTCCTCTCATTCTGCTCCCTCAGGGAGAACCAGGTTTCTGGCCTTTCTTGTACTCCACCCTTTTATCTCCCCGGAAGTCACCAGATGTTCTGCCATTGGAAGAAGGGGAGATATTGTCTCCAAACAGAAGACACTCATCTATCTGTTTACAATGATTCACATCCAGAGAATCAATGAACTCTAAAATCCTTGGCAGACTCCAACTCATGGCTGGAGGAGCTGATGGTGGAGGCAAACCGCAGACTGCAGTTAAATATTAATAACAGTATTAAACATTTACTGCGTGTTTATTCAATTCTGGGAACTGTGCTAAGCTCCTTGCATGGATTACCTCACTGAAGCCTCAAGATCATGCTTCAAGATGGGTACCATCATGCTCCCCATTTTAAGGGTGCAGATAGGAGAATTGAGTAATTTCCTAAGCCACATAATTAGCAAGGGACACCACTGGGATTTGGGCCCTGGTTGTTTGATATTTTTTCTTTTTTTGAGATGGAGTTTTGCTTTTGTCACCTAGGCTAGAGTGCAGTGATGTGATATTGGCTCACTGCAACCTCCACCTCCTGGGTTCAGGTGATTCTCCTGACTCAGCCTCCCGAGTAGCTGGGATTACAGGTGCCCACCACCACACCTGACTCATTTTTATATTTTTAGTGGAGATGGGGTTTTGCCATGTTGGCCAAGCTGGTCTTGAACTCGCAGGTGACCTGTCTGCCTGGGTCTCCCAAAGTGCTGAGATTACAGGTATGAGCCACTGTGCCAGGCCTAGTTGTTTGATTTCACACTCCAATCACAGTACCAAATCAGAACTCTTAGGAGAACAGAAAAAGACCCGACTCCTTCCCTCTTCCATGCTTGGCTTCCATCCCTTCAAGAGCCTCCACCTTCCCCTCTTTCCTCACTGTCCTGGCTGCCTTTTCTCTGGCAAGGCTCAGCTTGTCTCACTTCCTTTTCTCTCCACCAGCACAGTTGATCTTTCTTTGGTCTTCCAGCCTTTAAACTCCAGCTTCCCTGAAGTGCAGTGAGTGTAAATATATTGGTGAACTTAACAACTACACCAGTATCCACAGGACCTTAACTTGGAAGAGTTTCAGGGGCTAAGATGAGCCCGTGGGGATTTTTTGAGTGTGTGTGTGCATATATGTATGTGAATGTGTGTGTATGTGTATGTGTGTGTGTTTGAATGTATTTTATGTCCTTTTAGATTACACTTCATGAGTAGCTGCCACCATGGGAATGTTGGCTGAGGGGCTCGATATTTGGCTGTGTCCCCACCCAAATCTCATCTTGAATTGTAGCTCCCATAATTCCCATGTGGTGTGGGAGGGACCCGGTGGGAAATAACTGAATCATGGGGGCTGTTTCCCTCTACTGTTCCATGGTAGTAAGTCTCATGAGAGCTGATGATTTTATAAGGGGAAACCCCTTTTGCTTGGCTCATTTTCTGTCTTGCCTGCTGCCATGTAAGACATGCCTCTGGCTTGCTGCTATGATTGTGAGGCCTTCCCAGCCACGTGGAACTGTGAGTGCATTAAACCTCATTTTCTTTATAAATTACCCAGCCTAGAATATGTCTTTATTAGCAGCATGAAAATGGACTAATACAGGGCTACTGACAGGGTCAGGAAATCTCTGCCTATTTAATAAGAATGGCTAAAGAGGAGGAAGGTTCTGTGGTTGCTGGCCCCAGCCCACTACCCATTGGCCTGAAAGTCCCACCAGCCAGCAAAGGTGATGGTGGGAAGGGCAAAGGGAAAGCCCAGGTCAGCCTGGCGTCAGTGGAGTTGAAGTTATGCAAGGAGAAGCTGCTGCTGGGGGCAGCTTTGTCTTTAGCCTTTGCTATTCCTACCTCTATCTCTCCTTTCTTCAGTGATAAATCTTCACACAGTGGTTGAGGAACACTGGCCTTGGAGCTACTGTATATGTGGCCTCAGGCAGTAGGGTGACTCATTGTCAGCATCTCCCTCACCAGGTAACTGGAGATGGGCTGACCTGGACTGAGGTGAAAGTCAACGCATTTGTCTTTCATCCCCTGCATTTGGCCTAGTGTCTGGTACAGAGCCAGAGCTCAATGAACGGCTGTTATTGGCAATGCCGTTATTTTGTTCAGTGATTTCAATTCCCTCCTCCGCTTCAGCCAAGTTCTCCCCCTCCGCCTGAACGTTTATTGCTTGTCCAGAGAGTCAGGAATGCCCACATGACTCTCCTCTTCTGTGAAGCCATCAAAGGCTTTGCTGGACACAGATGCGGATATTTCCTGAGAGAGAAGGACTCTTGGGGAGGGCTCGTGGGCTTGCCAGCTCTCCCTGGAGTGTCAGAGGCCTGCTGCGAGGGCCTGAGAGGCAAGGAAATCTCCAGCCTTTGACTCAGCCATAAACAGGACATTTAACTGATGTGCCAACTCAGTAGATTTTGATTGAGAACCTACTGTGTGTTGGGAAAACCCAGAGATAATAGCATGGCCATGCCATTTGGGGCTTCTCATTGCAGTTGGGGTGCCGACTCCCAGGCGCACACTCCAATGCAGAGGAGCTGTCCACACTGCTCTCTCCACACCTCTCTTCCCATTTCCCCTCAGATCTTCTGCAGTATGGACTTCTAGGATGCCCTCTCCCTAGACCTCCTATAACTAGCTGTGACCCCTGCTTAGCCCCTTTTGCTGGTTTTTCCTTGTCTCTTCAGCCTCTGAAGTTTGGAGGCCTCCAGACCTCAGAGGTTCTCTCTGTTCACAATTGCTCCCTCAACGATCTCATCTACTTCTGGCTTTACAGGCTGTCTTGGCTATGATGATTCTCAAGTTTATGTTTCTGATCTCCTTCTCCCTTGGCTTCCATCTTTTTCCATCCCTTTTATCCCTTTCCATTTATCTGCTCTAGATGATTCTGGACTGCAGATTCATCCACTCTCCTGCCTCCTCTGGCCTCCATTCCCACCTCTATCACTGTCTGTATTAGTCAGGGTCCTCCACAGAAACAGAAACAATAGGATATATTTAGATGCAGACGTTCCTTGGCTTACGATAGGACTGCATTCTGATAAATCCGTTGTAAGTAAAAAATATTATAAGTCAAAATTTATTTAATATCCTGGTAAACCTCTTGTAAAGTTGAAAAATCAAAAGTTGAACCACTGTAAGTCCAGATGCTCCTTGACTTATGATAGGGTTACATCCCTATAAACTCATGTAAAGTTGACAAATTGTAAGTTGGTCCATTGTAGGTTGGGGACCATCTGCATAAATAAGAGGAGATTTATCATGGGAATTGGCTCACACAATTTGGAGGCTGGGAAGTTCTACAGTCTGCCATCTGTAAGCTGGAGACCCAGGAAAGCCAGTGGTGTAATTCACTGGTAAATAAAAATTCACTGGTAGAGCCAGTGGTGTAGTTCTGAGGCCAAGAGCCTGCAAACCAGGGGGAAAAAAAGAATGGTGGTGTAAGTTTTGGAGTTGGAAGGCCCGAGGACTAAGAGCTCTAAGGTTCCAAAGAAGGAGGAGATGGATATCCCAGCTCAAGAAGAGGAGGGAAATTGCTTTTCCTCCACCTTTTTGCTCTATCTAGGCTCTCAAGGGATGGGGTAATACCTCTCCAGATTGGTGAGATGTATCTTATTTACTACCAATTCAGATGCTAATCTCTTCCAGAAACAACCTCACAGACATACCCACAAAGCCTGTTTTACCAGTGATCTGGGCATCCCTTAACCCAGTCAAGTTGACACCTAAAGTTAACCATCACATCCTGTCACTTTCATATTCATTTTCATATCTATTTTTCTGTTAGTTTTCTCAGACCATGATGTAAGCTTCTTGAAGGGAGAGACTGTTTTATTCACTCCTGCATCCCCAGTGACTAGAGCATAGTAGTTATTCAATAAAAACTTATTGAATAAATGAAAAAGGGTGGAGGGGGGGAAGGAGTGAATGCAAGATAGGCAGGAGAGAAATAAAGACGATTACCATTTACTGAATGACTACTAGGTGCCAAACACTTGAAATTCATTTTATTCTAACCCTTATGATCCAGCTCCTTTTTACAGTAGAGAAAACTGAGGCACAGGGAAGTTATACAGGCTGTGAGTATTAGCCAGGATTCTAGCCCTGGTCTGTTCACAGCCTCCTTGTCTTCTCTCCCTGTTGACTGGGGCATCCAAGAAAGCCCACAGAAGAAGCATTTGGGTGGGACTTTGTGTACAGATGCAGGGTTTCTCAGAACCTTATCCACAGCAAGTAGGAGTTCTGAGGGCCACCCTCTCTACCCGCCCACTTTTAGGAGACTTTGCCTTGGAAAAGAAAGCCAGGTACCACTTAGGGCTCCTTAGGCCTGGAATCTGGCAAAACCCAGAAACTCCAGTGAGAGGTATTCATCTACTAGCTGTGGCGGCTGAGTGGGTTTCTGGAAGAATAGATAGCCTTCTCCCTTTGGGCATCTCGGGGACCAGGAGTGAGAAGAGGGATTTAGCTTCAAGTAGGGTATTCAACTGCTGTGGACTGAACTATGTCTACCCAAAATCCACATGTTGAAGCCCCAATGTGGCTGTATCTGGAGATAGTCTTTTGGAGGTATTTAGGGTTAGATGAGGTGATGAGGGTGGGGCCCCCATGACAGAATTAATGTCCTTTAAGGAGAGATGTCAGAGTGTTCTCCTAAGCACACTCTCTCTTTCTCCCTCTCTCTTGTTCTTCCTCTTTTTCTTACTCTTTCTCCATGTGCACACACCAAGGAAAGGCCACATGAGCACACACTAGGAAGGTGCTTTCTACAGGCCAGGAAGAGCGCATTCAACAGAAACCAAATTGGCTGGCACCTTGATATTGGACTTCCAGCTTTTAAAACTATGAGAAAGAAATGTGTCTGTTGTTTCACTCCATCTGTGGGTTTTCGTTATGGTAACCCAAGCTGATCAAGACATTAACCATTTCCCTTTACTGGGATTGAAGGTTGCCCCAGGATGTGGGACTTTCAGTGATAAATGAGGAATATCCTAGGAAAACCGGGGTGAGCTGGTCATCCAAGCTGTGAGTGCCACTACCCCACAGTCTGCTGAGTTGTGGGAGGCATGCCTCAGACTTTTCTGCCTCTACTTTCTCATCCTCCACACCCTACCTCATTATCTGCAGAAAGGCATGTTCTTCACATGTTCAATAGCTGAGGTCTGTCTAGAAGAGCTCAAGGTTCTGACACCTCCCTGGGGGCAGCATAGTGGAAGACTCGCCTCTTCTTGCAGAAGGGAGGTCTGATCCCTGCAGAGAGATGTCTGGTAACACAGAACACTTGAAGTGGTGGGGGTGAGGGGACAGCAGGGCTTTTTCAGGGAGAACAAAGTCTGAGAGACCTTGCTTCCAAATCCAGAGACCGTCCCTTACTGGCAGCACAGCCCCGGGCAAGTCACTCTTGATTCTGAGTTGCACAACTCCAGAGATTGCCATTCATACAGAAGACCATGAAGATGGTGATGCCTCTTAGGCTTGCTCAACATGATGTAGTGGAATTACTTTATCTCAGAGTCCATTTGCTCAGCTTCATCAAAATAAGACTGACTTCACAGGGCTGCAGAGAGAATTCAACAAGATAATCTTAGTAGGCGCTTCATCAATATCAGCTCTTGCTTTCCTTCTCCTCCCTAAGTCCTATATAAGCAGTCTAGCACCATGGCTAGAGGTCCCAGACTGCTAAGCTTCAAGCTGTGTGATGCTGGGGACGCATGGTGTGAAGTGATGATGACAGTAGGACCTACCCCATAAGGCTAGGCTGTCGATTTTATGAGATAACACAGATTCAGTGCTGCCGCAGCACCTACACCTCACAAGGGTCCAGTGTGAAGTGTCATGACTGTTCTTTGTAAAAGACTCTCTTCCTTCCCACTCTCTTTTCTTCTTTGCCCTTCAGCTTCTGTTTTTTTTTTTGTTTTTTTTTTTTTTTTTTTTTTTTAAATTGGACAAAGTGAAACCCTTTGCCCGTGTTTGATATGGGCTTTTCCTCCTCCCAGCTGAGGGTGACAGTGAGAGGCACAGTGTGAGTGAGCCCACCTCTGCTCACCTGGGACTCATTTATTGAAGGTGTGCCATGCAAGGTCCCTTGCTGGAGGAGGCCTTATGAATACGGGAGAGGAAGAGAGGCCTGAGATTTTCAGAGGCAGCCTAAAGGAGCAGAATGAGGATTGTCTCAGAGGGGCCACTGAGAAGGAAGAAGTCCGGCAGGAGGAAGCCAGAAGGACCTAAAAGTGGTCAAGATTCCTATGCTAAGCAGAAACTTCTACAAGGACTCTTTACTCTCTCCTCCTCAGCCTGAGCTATTGACTCAGGGCTGCAGGGGCCTGCTGGAGACTCAGATGCCCCCGTGACCTTTAAGAGACTTATTTTCAGGGTCCTTGGGGGCTGAGGCAGGTTCTGAGGGCCCAGACATCATCATCAATCAGGTAGGCCAGTAGTTCTCAACCCTGGCTGCACCGTAAACACTTCTAGGGAAATACTATAAAATATTGAAACCTGGGCCCAGCTCTAGAAATTCTGACTTAAATGGTTTGAGGTGAAGCTAGAGCATTCCCCTACTTCAACTTTTAATTTCAAAAAGTTTCAGATCTATGGATGAGTTGAAACAAGAGTATGATGAACACCTGGAACCTTTCACTTACATTAGCCACGTCTCTCTCTCTCTCTCTCTCTCTCTCTGTGTATCTATCTTTATATATAGATAGATACACACACACACACATATATATACAGAGAGAGATATGTGTATCTATATATATACACACACACACATAGAGATATGTGTGTGTATATATATACATATGCAATATATATCTATACACACATAGAGATATGTGTGTATATATATACATATACTATATACACACACACACACACACACACATATATATATATTTCTTTTTTCTTTGAGATAGAGTTTCGCTCTTGTTCCCCAGGCTGGAGTGCAATGGCACAATCTTGGCTCACTGCATCCTCCGCCTCCCAAGTTCAAGCGATTTTCCTGCCTCAGCTTCCCAAGTAGCTGGGATTACAAGGGTGTGCCACCATGCTGGGCTAATTTTTGTATTTTTAGTAGACACAGGGTTTTGCCATGTTTGCCAGGCTGGTCTCAAACTCCTGACCTCAAGTGATCTGCCCGCCTCAGCCTCCCAAAGTGCTGGGATTACAGGCATGAGCCACCCCACCTGGCATATATAAATGTGACATCATAACACTTTTTCTTGAACACTTCAGCATGTCTCCTCTAAAGATACTCTCCTTCACAACGACAATACCATATCACATTCAAGAAATGAAATACTGATATAGTACTATTTGGTATACTATCCATATCCAAACATCCTCCAACATCCTCCATTGTCCCCACAATGTCCTTTGTAGCTCCCTCCCTGATTTAAGGGTCATGCATTGCATGTGTGTTTATTATCCTTGAGACTAGAATAGACCATTTTTTTTATCCTTCTTGACTGTTTCGTTTTGTTTTGTTTTGTTTTTGAGACAGGGTCTCACTCTGTTCCCAGGCTGGAGTGCAATGACATGATCTTGGCTCATTGCAGCCTCTGCCTCCGGGTTCAAGCGATTCTCCTGCCTCAGCCTTCCAAGTAGCAGGGACCACAGGTGTGCGCCACCTCCTGGCTAATTTTTGTATTTTTAATAGAGACGGGGTTTCACCTTGTCAGGCTGGTCTTGAACTCCGTGACCTCAAGTGATCCACCTGCCTTGGCCTCCCAAAGTGCTGAAATTACAGGTGTGAGCCACTGCATTCCACCCTTCTTGACATTTTTGAAGAATCCATGCCATTTCATGTCAGTTGGTCCCATTATTAGTTGCTGATTTTGATCATTTGGTTAAGTGGTGTCCAGCCATTGTTCTCCATTGCACCGTTGCCCCCTTTTAGTCACTAAGTAATTTGAGGGGATTATATTTTAACTGTATGAATAACTCACCAACCTTTTATTCAATGATAACAGAATACACCAATTATTCTTAGCCAAGTAACTTACTACGTTGTAAAATGGTTATTGTCTAATTCTATCCCTCTACTTCATTAACAGGCATTCTTTCATGAAGAAGAGTTTCCCCATCCTTTTGAACTTCACCATGCACTGAGGGACTTAAAAAAATCGACGTATCATAATTCATTACAAATATTAAAACTCGGATTGTCTGAAATTTGCCCAGTGGGAGCCCCTTCAGTTTGGCTCTTGTGATGCCTTGACATGTCTCCATTAGAATTTGAGCACTTTCTTGATTTTTAGCATAACCTGACATCCTAGGCTCACCTTGTACTTTCTGTGCTCGAGAATCCAATCAATCACTTCTCCCAAGACTCCTGGCTCCTTTTAATGGAGAACACTATTTAAAAAACAAATTCTGGGTGCTTGGTGTGCTCCTTCTGTTGGAGTCTTGTTTTTTTCTAGGCTTTTTCAGTGGATAGAGCTACCAAATACTTTTTCAAAAAAAGAAATCTTGAATTTACTTTAATACTTCCAATTCAAGTCCAACACCCCAGGGTCTTCCTTCCTTTCCTACAATCCCTATTGATGTTTTCTTTCTCTCACAGTGAGAACTTGGTTCTCAAAATGTCAACATATTCATTAACTTTCTCTATTCGACAACACACGCAAGTCGTTTCAGAATTAATGCACGAGTTATGCTACTAACGACAAACCTACTAAGTCAGGTTTTAGGCTTCTTTGTTGTGCTTATTCTCTTTAGAATGTATTCTTTTAAGGGTGTATAGTCAGGGTACTGTGTCCCAACTTCTTTGAATTACAATTTTTCTATATGATTTGATACAGAATTAGGTTTCATTTGCTTTTGTTAAAACTCATCTTTAGGTTTTGTTCTTTTCTCTCTTGGTGATTTAATTTTGTTTCTAAACATGTAAAAACATTTAAATGATTGAAAAATCAAAAATACATAAGAAGGTATACTAGAAAGATGTCTCCCTCCCACCTCTAGCCCTTTTGCTCTATTTCTACTCACACCCTGCAGACAACTATTTTCATTAGATTCTCATTTAGTCTCCCTGGTATTGTTGTTTTAAAATAGCATTGATCCAGCTGAAGAGGAAAATGGAAATTTAGCTAAAGAAACTAACTGAATCTCTCTTATAGCTAGATTAGAAAAAAATAGTACAAGTATAATGGAAGGAAGAGTTGTAGTAGGAAATTAGGGACGCAAGAGGCTTAGAAGCCAGGGAACCAGGGCATCTTCTGGGCTTGAGAGTCTCAAAAATTTGATGACCCTAAAGGCAATTGTAGTGGCTAATCTTGCACAAAAGAGTTAATTCCTGAGGATGGGGCAGGGTGGCCTTTCACTTAAAGTGATGGAGAGGGGTGATTTCATGAGGCCTGCCCTCAGGAATAAAAGCCAAGGGTATTCAACGTATGGGCCAGGGATTATGATTAAGAACTTTTAGTCAAGCTCTTGCTGGGCACAGTGGCTCATGCCTGTAATCTCAGCACTTTAGGAGGCTGAGGCAGGTGGATCAGGAGGTCAGGAGTTCAAGACCAGCCTGGCCAACAAAGTGAAACCCTGTCTCTACTAAAAATACAAAAATTAGCCAGCCTTGGTGGCGTGCGCCTGTAGTCCCAGCTACTTAGGAGGCTGAGGCAGGAGAATCGCTTGAACCCAGGAGGCAGAGGTTGGGGTGAGCCAAAATCGCACCACTGCACTCCAGCCTGGTGACAGAGCGAGACTGCGTCTCAAAAAACAAAACAAAACACAACACAACAAAACAGAACTTTTAGACAGGGTCTTAAGGAGAGAGATGGCTGGGAATAAAGGAATGACAACTGTCAACAAGAGAGGAAGCAGCCTGGGTCCCACAACAGTTGGCTTAGGATTCAGAAATGGCCATGAAGTTTCACATTGTGTAAAATGGCCCTCAGCGTCCCCTAAGTGACACAGGGCAAGGGCTGAATCCAGCAATGTGGCCCCACCTGTAAGAAGTAGGGTAGGGAAGTCTACTGCCTCAAATGAGCTAAGGGTTATGAACTCTCTGAGGAATCTCATTTTTCTCTGTTCCGCATGCAAAAATTAGGGGAAAGATTTGCATGGAGAAAATGATTTAACATGCGCCAAAGATGAAGTGAGGGCAGTGCTGCCTAACTATGATTTTACCTCCTTCTTTTCCCATAAGGAAAGTGGTGTTCCAATTGGAAAGGGTAGAACAAGCATTACAAAGAGGGAATTGAAGTCAAGGACAGGCGAGGAGGCAGTAAAGCCAGTAGCAGCAGCTGTAATAAACTCAGGGCTCTGAGCCTGATGAATTATGTCCTGCAGCCTGGGAGGAACTTGACATGAGATTTCAGAGTCACTGTCATCAATCTTTGATAAATTATAGAGGAGGAGATTTGTGCTCAAAGACATGAGATGGGCATATGAGTTCTTGACATTCAAAAAGGGGGAAAGGAACGAATTCTGGAAGTTACAGAGCAGTGTGCTGGGATGTTCTCGCCAGCAGGATGATGGGAAGGTGCGCACCTTCAGAAAAACTGGTTTTGAGTTCCAGCTCTGCTCCTGGACCCGGGCAGGGCCTGGGCAGATATTTGGAGGTTAAGTTACTACATTCAGAACGAAGGTGGTCTGGAAGGGGGTCCAATCAGGGGATGATGGACATGTTGGGGGTCTTCTCTTCATTCCTTCTCTAGTAATTCTCAATTTACCACCATGGACTTCCTGCAGCCATGGTTTCCTGTTTTAGGTTGGTTTCACCAGAAGCAGACCCTGAGACAAGGGTTTGTGTGAAAGTGTTAGAAGTGTGTTCCCAGTGAAAATCCTGAGGGAGTAGGGAAGTGGGAGAGAGAAGGGAAAGAAGTGAGTATGAAGTAAAGTCTCCCTGAGGGTAACTTTGGAAGGGTCCCACAGGGGATGTTTGTTAATAGTGTAAGTCTCACTTCAGAGTTGTCTTGATCATAGAGAAGGCTGGAGTAGGTTTACCCCTTACGTTGTCGGTCATATTGATTGAGGGATGTCTTAGGGGATGTGAATTCCCAGGGCTGAGGCTGCCTGAGAACAGTCCTCTGATACAGAGACTCAGGTGCTGGCTGACTCAGGTGGAAGCATGCCAGGAGGGGTCAAAGGCCCTGAGGGGACATGAGGAGGGCACCAATAGCCTTCACAGCACTGTCTGACCCCACAGCCCTGGCAAATTAGCTGAGCCGGTCTCTGGAAAGCACCCAGTCCAAGGTCAGCCCACTGGGTTTCCTCTCCTAGGAGCTTGAAGAAGGGTCTGAGAATTGCAGGATTGAGCCTGGGCTCAGTGGGGGCAGCCATGTCCCTCCACCATTTGGGCTCTAGAGACATTTGTCATGTCTGACTGCTTAGCACTTTTTGTGCATTGCTCCTGACATGTGGGAACTGCTGCTCCAAGGCAGAATCCAGAGAACTGAGTTATTATTATTATTTTTCTGAGATGAAGTCTTGTTCTGTCACCCAGGCTGGAGTGCAGTGGTGCAATCTCGGCTTACTGCAACCTCCACCTCCCGGGTGATTCTCCTGCTTCAGCCTCTCGAGTAGCTGGCACTACAGGTGCTTGTCACCATGCCCGGCTAAGTTTTGTATTTTTAGTAGAGACAGGGTTTCACCATATTGGCCAGGCTGGTCTCAAACTTTTGATCTTGTGTTCTGCCTGCCTTGGCCTCCCTAGTGCTGAGATTACAGGTGTGAGCCACCGCACCCAGCCTAGAACTGAGATTTTTAGTATCCTTTGCAGCTGGCGCCAGTCATGTGACCAAGGCTCCACCAGTAAGAAAAACCTGCACGAGACTTTGATTTGGAAACAGACAGCTCTGGGTGACGTATTCATTTTACTCATGCTGCTGGCAGCTCAGTTTCTTGTTTTTGGGATCCAGTATCAAATTTCCAGTGCAGAGGTGGCAGCCACACAATTGCAGCAGAGTTGAGTCCCTGGCATCCAGTCTCAGCCTACTTCCTTTTGGGGAGAGATATTAAGAGTAACAGGTCTATGGAATGCTGTAGGCAGAGGCTCCTTGGTCAGAGAGGCATTTGACCAAGTAGCTTAGCCAGAAGACAGATGGTAGATATGTGAGGGACAAATCATTGGTTCAACCATATCTAAAGAGAAAGGTGGTTAGTGCATTGATATTGACTGGAAGAAGGTCTCTAGTAGCATACCTTAGGGGGCCTGTTTTAGCCCTATTCCAGTCAACATTGTTATCAGTGACTTGGATGAAGACATGGGAGGTATGGTCCTCGACACTATGGATAACACAAAGACAGCAAACATGTTGGGTTACAGAATCAGTTTTCAAGATGATCTTAATATCCTGGAAAACTAAGAAAAAAATAAAACCTAATAGAATATGTTATGTTGTGCACTGAGTTAAAAAAAAAAAAAGCAACTGCGTAAGGATAGACTTGATAACAGTGGGTGGAGAGAAAACTTTGGAAGGCGAGTTAGTGCTCCTCTTGATATATTTATACCCCACATATTCCACAAATAATTGTAGGGGGCTTATAAAAATACGTGAAATAGGAAAGAGTTAAAACACAGTTGAGAGAATTGGGGCAAAGTTAAAAGTGGAAAAATACTAAAAGCACAGATAAAGAAAAGTCGCAGATATGCATATGGCCCTGTCCTGTAGATGTTACAAAAGGTGCCCTGAGCTCCCCTGTGGCTGAAGCAAAGAGGGAAACTTGATCTAATTTGGGATGTGCATAGCAAATCTCATAAAAGATAAAACATAAAAGATAAACAAACCATTTATCCAAGAGAAGCACTGCTTTTCTTTATAGTGAAACCTGAAAGAATATTCTCTTCTGGGTCCTTATGAAAAGGACACCTTGTGAAGCAGAGGATAAAGTTCTCAAAAGGTAGGATATCAAAACAAATTCAGTGAAAGCAATTCTACTAGGAGCCAGAAAAATTTTATCCAAACACCAGTTCTGGATTGGGGTTAAATGTTGTGTTTCTCTCTAACTCAGTGTTTCTAGACTTTTCTTCATTATTGTTCCCCTAAGGAAAAAAAAATCCTTTCATTTTTTCCTATCCTAGATAAACACTATTTTAAATAATAACATAAAATAATATAAATTTATAAAGATATAACATAAGTATTGATAAATGTATAGTAAAGATAAATTTTAAAATATTTAAATACTATTTTGTTGGGTAGGATTAAACTTTGGAGGGTCACAAAACTTTGAAACATCTAAGTTTTTTCACACCCCCACCCCAGGCAATTTTTACCCCCTTGGGAGCCCCATTGCACACTCTAATGAGATGGAGAATGGAGTGTCCTTGGGCAGTTCTGTTCAATCATAGCTGCTCCAGGTGCACACTCTAGACGCACTTCTCTCTCTGGTGAATTTCCCTCCTACTGTAATTGGTTTTTTGACTGATATGACTCGGTGGAGTACAATTAGGAGGTGGCTTTATTTTTCTCCAACTATTGTTTTGTAGTTCTCTGTTGCATTTCTCTTCCTTATTCCTGGACCATCCCTTAATGTTGTTTCAGGCACAGCCCATAGCTTTTTGGTCACCTTCAGTTATAATAATTGATTTATTTTGGTTGCCTCACCTCACTTTCAGGCATTGAAAGGTCGTGCCTAGGCTAAATCATAACGTCAATCTCATACCCAGCTCAAGGTTTCTCCCCTTCGCATCCCTCAGCTCAAGCTTGAGCCAGGTCCGCCTTGGAGAGGTGGCCTCATCTGCTTTTTACCACCTTCTCCCACACTTTGCCTCTAGCTCCTAGGCTTCCCTTTTGGGAGGTACTCTTATGACATCTAGAGTAGGGACACATTCCATAGTGGCCAGGTGGCCCAGTTGAGAGGGATGCCCACCTCTTGCCCTCTCTGTACTTGCCACTGCAGGCCAGGCCAGCCAGCTTCCCATATTCCTTTACAGTTCTCCAGACAAGAAGAAGGTGCCAGCCTCCCTGTTCCAGAACAGGGGGCAGGAGCAAGGACATTACCCAAGCTCCTGTCTGGACAGCACCCTCATGTCAGCTTACTGGTTTCTGTGGCCTGGCCAACATCCGGCTGGTTATTGGACATACTCTCTCCCTCTTGAAGGCCTCTTGACCTCCCCACTGTTCTCTTGGATCCTGGTACCTGGCTTGAGGATGAGAGAAGCATCTTCCTCCTGCCTTCATGGGGAAAGGGAGGGATGGAGAAACATCCTAGCCTTTCCTACTAGGCTGACAACTCCCTACTCTTAGAAATGCGTGTACGTCAATGGACTCTCAAATCTTCTAGTATTCTCTTGGGGTGGTAGAGATGGGATGGCAAGACTGGTTGACTCCTCTTTGAGTAAATCCTGCAGGTATGCTCCAATCACTTTCTTTTTAGACTGTGGGGCACTTTTATTTACTGTTATCCACTTTAGGGCTTTAGCAGAAGTTCTGAGATTGCAGGGAAAATCCCATTTGACATCCCATTAAGAGTTTGAACTTCCTCTTTGGTTTGGTTGCCTTGCCGGGGATCTGCTTGCCAAGGCTTGTCTAACCTTGACTCAGCACAGCCCCCTCCAGAGGTGTTAGGACCCAGATGTACAGCTGAGGCCACAGCCTTGCTCCAGGCCCTGCCATTCCACAGTGTGCTGGGAAGCAGCTCTCCTCACCTCCTCCGTACTGTGGAAGCTGACATCCCCCCCATTTTGCTGTGCATACCATGTTTGTTAAGGGAAAGAGGCTTTGAAGGGAGAACAGATATTTCTTCAGTAAAGATGTGTTATTTCCTTTGGCTTCGGGAATCAGTTTTTTTGTTTGCTTTTTTTTTTTTTTTTTTTAAATATCAACACTCTCTAAAGTCCTAAAGGTAGGAACAAAGAGGTCTAGTAGGTTTCTTTTCTGTTTGTTTGTTTCATTTTTTGTTGTTCCTTTTGGGTTAAATTAGAACTGGTGAGCCAGCTCCAACCTGGCGTTTCCAACTCAAAGTTCATGGTTCTGTCTCCTCTCAGCTCCATGCACCATCTTTGTCTGCTTCTTGGGTACCGAACCACGCTCAGCAGCAGGGCCGCCAGCCCTGATTCCTGGGTCAGTCAGGCAACACATCTGAATTTTAAGAAAGCCACCTAGAGCATAATGACTTTCCTCTCAAGGTGAGACTGTGGCCAGCTAGTGAGAAAGTGTGAATGAGGACAAGGGGCAACTCTGGCCACTTTTTAGTCCCATGGGCTGTGTATATTAGTCACATAGACTAGGTTTTTCTGCAATTGCAGATGACTCCATAAATCTCTGGCTTACAACAGAACTTATTTCTCACCTCTGCTATGTGTCCGCTGAAATCTGGCCACAGCTCTGCACCATGCTTTCTTCTCTTGGGAACCAAGGCTGTTGAATAAGGCACCACATGGGACATTTCTGGTCATTATGACAGCAGGAGAGGAAAGTCAGAGAACCACGTGCTAGCTCTTAAAACTTATACTCCAAAGTGGCACATGTGACTTCTGCTCACATTTCACAGGCCAAAGCAAGTCATTTGGCCAGAGCTTCATACATCAGAAAGGAGGCATCTATTTCTCTAGCAGGAGGGGCACTGAATATTTGGGACAGGCTTTCTCTGGGAGGCTACCAATTCTGCCTAAAATATAGCAGTTGCGTGCTGTTTAGAAATCTGACAAACAGGATTGTCAGAAAAGATCTGAAGGAAGCTGCCATGTGGGGAATTGTAATTTTTTCCCCTAAAGATTATTTCATGCTTGTTGGATCCATCATACTCTGAAACCCTTTTGCTGTCCAACAAATATCGATAAGTGGAAGCTATTTAGTCACATAGCTCTCAGGCATATCACGCCATAGCTCCATGACATATGCCTACTGGCTGCCTTAATTTCCTCCCAATTTCTAGCTCCATGTTACCCCATCTCCCTCCCCACACCCACCTTTTTTCCTTCTTTTTTTTTTTTTTTTTTTTTTTCCCTTTTTCAGTCTTCTCTGGTCTCCAAATTCTAGATAACTGTGACTTTTCTGTGATCACCTAAGGTTTTCAAACTCCTCCTAAAAAGGCTGGTAATTTCCACTTGGAGCATTTTCCCACTGTTTTGTCCAGCTAAGCAGTGGGTTCTTAGGAAAACAGAAGTGTGTCTCGGAGAATGAATTTCCGTCAGTGATAAGTGATTGGCATGCTTTTTTTCTCTTTATCATTAAAAATAATTTTAATATACTATTTTACTAAATTGGCCAGAAAAGAAATTACTAAAAATCATAGCTACAGAAGCACTTTAACAAAATAAATATTGAATACCTGGGGCCTATTTGGTACTTTTCTCTTTGCTCCTTCTTATTACAAGTCTCTGAATTCTCAGGCTTGATTAATGCCAGGTGGGATCTTGAAGTGTTTGGCCAAGTCCTGTGGGGATTAGAGCCCTCGGTTGTGGCTGGGCCTCTGACCAGCAGTGATCAGAAGAAACCTTTCCTCCCGGGAGGCTTTTGTTTGCTTGCAGGAATGTTTCTGGGGCACCACCCCAGGTCGCCCATTCACCGTCCTGGCAGGGAGAGCTTGTAAGAGGCAGCCTATTTTACTTTTTGTTTTCCTCCTTATCAACTGGGACAGTGTTTTTCCCTTTGACTCACAGATCTGGAATTTCAAAGCTAGAAAGGGGTTCCCTGCTGTTTTCTTCAAGTGACAAAAATACAAAGACAGAGTTTAGCTCCCTATAGTGCCTTTTACTTCATCATGAAGAGATTTTATAATTGTCTTTTCCAATCAGACATTTTCCTAGCCAGTTTATTTACCTTATTTTGATTTTGAGGAGGCCCATTTCCTACCTTGTTTTCTTCTTCTTTTTTTTTTTTTTTTTAAACTGGTCTTAGCTGGGTCTTTTGTGAGCTGCTAATTTGCTCTCTGGTCTCTTAGCAACCAGGAACTTTTCCAGCTTGCTGCTGAATCAGACCTTGGAGTTGCAAAGTTTATAACAGAACCTGCTGAAGGACAATCTCTCTCTTAGAGCCAGCAATTTTAAACCAATGTTTGAACAAGAAAATTAACCAGGATTTCAGGACATGTACATTCACAAAGGCAACGACTACAAAACAAACGTCTGGCTCTCCAGAATGGTTCAATTCTCTTCCGCTCCCAGCCCCAGATAGCCAAGCGCTCTCTGGCTTCCTTTGTCTTCCCTCCTGCAGCACAAGGCATTTCCCATTCCCTGATCTTGGGCTGCTGTGAAGCAAATGGAGCCTGCTCAGATAGGAAACAACTGTGCCCTGCCTGGAGGAGATGCAGAAAGGGGTTCTAGCTCTGCTGCTTGTTAGCAGGGACCAGGGCCAGCTGGTCACATGGTCTTTGAAAGTTTCATTCCACATGCATTTATTTCACACCTACTATGGGCTAGGCACAGGCTCAGAGAAAAGCACAGAACACAGCTGTGTCCCTGTACAGCTTATAGCCTACTGAAGATAAACACAAATAATCCAGTTACTATCCAGTGTGACAAGCCTGGATTCGTGACATAAAAAGGACCGCGGCAGGAGAGAAGAGAACTTTGCCTGGGCAGAGGAGGGAAAGCCTATGTGAATTGACCGCACTGGAGGCAGGTTACGGGGTGTAGGGGTGTGAGGAGGCAGAGGCTACGTCTGTCCTCTCTCCACCTTCAGCACATGTGCTGCAAATCACACACTTCTGGCATGGGTCCCCTGGGGGAAGGGAGCTCAATATTGTTAGCCAATCTGAGGGTTTACTAGTTCTTCAGGTTGTCCATGATGATGTAAAAAACTGCTCCAAAGCTTTTTGGCATGAAACAACCACTATTTTATTGTGCTCCCAAATTCTGTGGGTCAGAAGTTAGAAAAATGCACAGAGGTGGATCATTCGGGGAGGACTCGAATGGCGGTACTTTCAACCACTGGGGGCTGAAGGATCTACTTCAAATAGTTTTTTCACTCATATTTCTGGCAACTGGGCTGGGCTGGCTAATGGGTGGGCTAGCTGAGACAGCATGGAGTTCCCAGGATTGTTGCAGCATGGAGTTCCCAGGATCGTTGGACTTCTTTCTTGAGACAGAGCCTTGCTCTGTCACCAAGGCTGGAGTGCAGTGTTTCAATCTCAGCTCACTGCAACCTTCACCTCCGGGGTTCAAGAGAAGCTCTCAGCTCAGCTCCCTAGTAAGTAGGATTAGAGGTGTGCACCACCATGCCTGGCTAATTTTTTGTAGTTTTAGTAGAGACAGGGTTTCACCATGCTGGCCAGGCTGGTCTCGAGCTCCTGACCTCAAGTGATCCACCCACCTCAGTCTCCCAAAATGCTGGGGTTACAGGCATGAACTACAGTGCCCTGCCCTGTGGACTTCTTACATGAAGGCTCTCAGAACAAATAAATGTTCTTTGAGAGCCAGGCTGAAGCTCTCTGTGGCCTTCTATGCCCCCTACCTTGGAAGGTACATAGCATTCCTTCCAAATGTGATATTGGTGGGAGGAGCCAAGGACCCATTCAAATAAAAAGTAGGGGACATAGATCTACCTCTTGATGGAAGGAGGGCAAAAATATTTGCAATCATGTTTAAAACATCACACAGGAAAAATAGAGTAGGCTCAGGCCAGGGGTTATATTTTTTAGACTGACTCTGCCTCTCACTGGCTGTGTGGCCCAGGGTTAGGTGCTTCTCCTCTCTGGGCTCTGGTCTCTTCATCTATAAAAGGAGGGGTTCACCAGGTTAATCCAAATTCCCTTCTAATGGGAGTAGCAGCATAGCATGTGCTCCGTAATGACCTATTGACAAGGAGAGAGCTGAATTTTAACTGTAGGAATGGATTGCCAATGGCATCATGTAGATCATTAAGTAAATAGGAGTTTTAGAATTCTCACACTGAAAGGATCTTGAGAAGCTATGGCCTGGCTCCCTTGTTTTATAGATGGGGAAGTTGAGATCTAGAGAAGCTAAAGGTCTTGCCCAAGTTCTGGTAGTAAGTTAATGAGGACCGTTAAAGAATAGAAGCTGGGTCCCTGAACCACTCATCCTGTGTGCCTGCCACTCCCCACACTCCATTTGGAATTTCATTCAAACATCCATCTCCAGGAAGGCATCTCTTACATAAATTGAAGGCTATCTGTAAAAAGCCATCTGGAAATTTTCCATGTGTCCAACCTGAGAAGTTGTTAATTGGGCTTGAGGGTGTGTTGGCCAGACTTGGGCTTGCTGGCCATTGTCTCTGGGGACCTTGCTCAGGCCTGAAGCAGGATGACAATGGAGCTGTGAGACTGGTGGGGGAAGAGGTGAGTTTGCTTCTGTTTTGGGTCCTATATTTTTTCATGCTGGCCATATTTAGAAATGGCTCTTGTGCACATATAATACAGTGATTGAGTTAAGTAATAAATGACAAGAGAGGCCATGGGAGGTGGGAAAGCAAAGGCAAGGGAGAAGGAATCTGATTTCAGCTGAAATTGGAAAGGACAGTGAGCTGCTGAGAGAGGGAGACGAGACAGGAAGGCAGAAGAGCCCAGCAGTAACGGGAACAAGAAAAGAGCTGGCAAAAGGAGCCGTGTGGCTTATTTAAGGTCCCAGGAAGGCTGAGAGATAGAGGGGCTGAAGGGAGAGGCAAACTGAGCATGGAAATATAGGCAGGTCATTGGGTACTGGAACAAGTGGGAGGTTCTGAAGTCTCATTTAGTGCTAGGGAATAAAGCGAAAAAATAGACAGCAGGTCCTGAACCTTCAGTTCCTCATGATAAATGGGCTTTTCCAGAGCTGGATCAATCAGACAGGGCTGTAAATAGAATCAACTGGCCAGGGCTGATTTTGTCATATTGTTTGGACATGGACTGGGAACAAGGTTTATCTGTGCAAAGCTATCCGTCAGGGTACTGGGAAGGATGGCGGAAAGGAAACGTTGAGGAAGCCAGACGGGTTTTTCTGGGTGGAGCCTCACTCCCCTATCCATCCAGTGTATTTCCAGCTCACACAATTCCATTCACTCCCTCTCTACCCCATTGCCTCCTGTTCTTACCACAATTCATGCTAGGCTTACCTTCATCTCATTTCTTCTGATCCATTCCATCCTCGTCCCAATCCGTACACAAGCTTTCATTCCATGTTTAGCATGGCCTGTCCCCCTCTCAGTTCCTCATTCTTGTCTTCGTTTCATTTACAATTCTCTTTTTTTGGTGCCCATGAGTAACACAGTCTAAACCTTCGCAGGATTAGACCCTCAAGATGCTAGGCCTTTTGGTGCTAGGAACTTGACATCCCTAAAGCTGGCTTTTCATCCTTTTTATTTTCACAAGTGCACAAAAAGTGATATTTTTGCAGTTCACTGGGGTCAACCCAATCCAGACCCCACCTAGCTACCCCAAGGGCTGAAATACCCAGATAGACCTGGAATCAATTCTCAGCACACTGTTTGGGAGATTGTGTAGTTTGCACACTCCCAATCACAACGTTTCCCCTATAGAGTTGTATTTTGCCTGTTTGCCCTTTGGCTGACTTAACAAGTGACATCAGTTTCAGTAACACGAAGGCTTCATCCTTCCTCTGGTATCTAAGGCAGCAGAAAAATGAACTAGCATGGCAGGGATGCAGTTCACAGCAGGGTTTTCTCATTTGCTTTAGTTAGGAAAAAGCAGTCATGGTGTTCAAATGCATTTGGGGGGAACACTATTATACTAGTTACAGAGCTAGCAACAGTACTCAGGTCAGACAGGGAGACAAAAGGGAGTATCAAGTCCTCCCTGCTTTTGTGAGCTTTTATTTTGTAGCAGGAATGAGACCAGCCTGGGAGGACTGTCACGGAAGACTGGAAAAATGAGAACCGTAAGAGAAGTTCACAGCCCCTGGGTTGAAAAGAAGCAGAGGGCCTGGCCAGCAGGGAGTGAACTGTATAGAGCTTTACCGAAGTCTTCATTTCAGATGGGCCTGAGGGAGGGATAGGATTTCTCCAGGAGCAGAGTGGGTGGGAAGAGCACATTTTAGTTCCAGCAAAGAACAAGAGGAAAGGTCTAGAGGAGAAAAACAACAGGTGGGATAAAGAAAACCACATAGTCCAGGAACCACAGGGAGTGTGTAGACTGTAAAGGGATAGTTGGAGATAATTTCAGAGAAGGAAATTGGAGGCAGGGTGTGTAGGGCTTTGATTCCGGAGTGAGGAGTGGTATGTGCTCAGGAGCCACTTATGTGAATGCTCATCTGGACTGATGGAAGTCCACGGTGCTGACTGTGAGAGAACAAAGTAGACTCGGACTGCCCTGGAAAATGCAGAACCCTGGGCACTTAGGACCAAAAGGGGAATCAAGACTGAAACTCTCACTGAAGCACAAATTCAAAGAGATGCAGATGAGAAGAGGGGCCCGGGCGGAAGATGAAAGTCTGGAAAACTGTGATGCTGACAAGAAGTGGACTGTGCACGGAGGTAAGAGAAAATGCCTGGTGAGTATCCTTGAGCCACTGGGGCATAGTCAGTCTCTTTTTGGAGAGTGTGATAGGCTTCAGCCAGAAATGAGGAGGGATGATTAAGGGCTCTGAACTAGCTCAGACTCTGCTGGGTATCTGAGGCAGGGACTTACGTGACTACAGTCATGGACATTTGGGAGCTCTAGCTGGAAGATAAACATGGTGTTGGAAAGGCAGTTCATCGTGAGCTCTGAGCTTCCCTGTGCTTTCTGAATGTCTCAAATTGCAGGGTTTATCTCTTTCTCAATACTGAGCAGTTCTGTAGCTGGTCATAAAGGTAACTGAGTAGGGCAAGGTGACCACAGGATGACTACTGTGTAACCGTCCCTTCCTGGGAGGACAGGAGGAGAACCTATTTGTTGTTTGCTGCTTGCTGCTTTGTTGGGCCCTTGGCTTTGGGTTCTTCTCCTGTCATGCAACCCACTGGGTGTGGTGTGTAGGTGCCACGTGGGCCCACAGTATTGTCCCTGTGTGACTTGAGAAGAAGGGGAACTGAAGCAAATATGGTGCTTGCTGCACCTTGAGTAAGACAATCTTTTGCCTCTGACCAAGAAGTCTTGTGCCTTTCACCAGCATTCATGCTAAGTTGTTAGCCTGTAGATAGGGTAAAAATCTAAGACCCTTCACAGTTCCTCACAGTAGGATAGATTTGAAGGGAAAGAGCCTGGAACCCTGGACAACAGTTAGGAGGCTATAGAAGTTAGGATGCTTTTGGCTGCAAGTAAGAAAGTATATAACTAAGAGTGGCTTAAGTAAGAATGACAATTAATGATCTCACGTCAAATATGAAGATTGGGAAGTTACAGAATTGATTAATTTGTCAGTTCAATATCAGGTTTTGTATTAGCTTTCCTGTGATCCTCTTCACTTTCTCCTCAGAGTTGCAAGATAGCTGCCATAGCTCCAAGCATCATAGCCTCATGTGAGAACAGGTCCCCTTACCCACGTAAAGTATACATATTGGAGAAAGAGCTTTCTTTTAATATGGCTCCCTCTTTCTATCAGGGAGAAAACATTTTTTTTT
Source organism: Cacajao melanocephalus (assembly GCA_963573385.1). Classification (NCBI taxonomy): domain Eukaryota; kingdom Metazoa; phylum Chordata; class Mammalia; order Primates; family Pitheciidae; genus Cacajao; species Cacajao melanocephalus. The sequence goes on along the minus strand of CAUYLG010001647.1, from coordinate 100,247 downwards.
CCAGAAGCCCTCCTTGAAGATTTTCTTTCATGTCTCATTGGCCAGAACTGAGTCATATGCACACTGAAAATCAATCATTAGCAAATGGGAATGAGATTTCCATGATTAGTTTGAACAGGTGATTATCAAACTTGAATGTGCATCAAAATCCCCTGAAGGGACTGTTAAACCATAGCTCTCTGGGTCTTACCCTCAGATTCAGTTGACCTGGGTCGGAGGTCCAAGAATTTTCATTTCTAACAAGTTCCCAGGTATGTTGATACTGCTGGTACAGCGACCGTACTTTTAGAACAACATGTTTAGAGAAAAGTTAGAATAACTTTAGGAGGTTATATATCTATATGTGTGTGTGTGCCTGTCTGTGTATGAGCGTGTGTGTGATGTCTGAGCCTTACACCCGACCTATTGAATCAGAGTTTCAAATGGCTTTGGACATCCAAATCTAGTAGTGATTGCCACAGGGACTGTCAAAGGGATTCATGCCATAAATGAAAGAGTCTGAATAGGAGAGGGGCTGGGGAGTGACAGAGAAGAGCAGCTCTGAGGGTTTTTGAGAGTAAAAGCAACAAGACTTGGTGATTGATTTGATATGGAAAAAGACCTGGTGGTTGATTGGATGTGGAGAGAGGGAGGGGAGTTGATGATGGACCTGGAGGGGTGGAGGGTTTCTGGGGAGCCATGAGGAGAATTGGGAAAACCTGTAGGAACAAGGTCTGGGGGAATGCAATAGTTTCAATTAGGATGTGAGGAGCTGGAGATGTCTGTGGGACACCTAGTGAGAGAGATGCAGGAGGCAGCTGGAAGTGCTTGAGGCTGGAGGTGCATGATGAAGAGGTGATGGCTGGTGGTGGTCAGAACCATAGCAGGGGCCTCTCTCAGGGGGTTCCTCACCTCAAGCCCCATGGCCATTACATTCAGCCATGTGGCCTCAGCCATCAGCATCCCTGACCTGGATTATTTCAGTAGAATCCTGCTTGGTTTCCCAGCCTCCAGCCTTACTGGAGGATGGAAAATAATTTATTTTTGATGCAACCCTCAGAATGATCTTCCTAAAACAAAACTCTGATTATTTGACTTCATTTCTTAAAGCTCTTCCACTGATTTCTAATACTATGAAGAGGTTCTCAACCCACCTACACATTAGAATCGCTGGAGAGAATGTTTAACAACTTCTGGAGCCTGGGCCACCACATCGCCATCTCCTATGATCTTCTGATTCAATAGTCCTGAAATGGGTCCTGGGCATTGGTATTTTAAAAAGTTCTCTGGTGATTCCAATGTGCGGCCAGAGTTGAGACTACTGAACCAACAGAACAAAGTTCAAACCCCTGTGCACGGCATGCAGTCCTTCTACTGCAAAGTTTTTGCTTATGTTGCTGGTCTTATCTCTCTCCACTTTCTTACATCAAACCCACGCTGTTCCCTGACTGCACCACACAGTTTCACGCTTCTGTGGTTTCATGCCAGCTGCTTCCTCTGCTGAGAAAGTTCTCTGCTGCTTGTTGGCTTCGTGGACATCTTTATTCTGGGCTTACTCAGCTTAAACTTCAGGTCTGTCTGGAGATCTTTCTTGGCCTTCCAAGGTGGAGTTGGATACTTTCTCCTGGGCTCCCCATGTGGCTCCATTCCACCGTCCATCACTTTGAACAGCACAGGTATGTATTCCTCTCTCTGATGGACTCCGGAGCCCTGTACCTTCTCAGCCTTCCTCATCTGCTTACCGTGTGACTCTAGGCAAGGTGCTTCAGCCCACTGAGCCTGCGCTTTAGCTGTAAGAGGAAAAAATGATGTCCACTGAATTATGAGGACTAGATGAAGTAACCTGTACTCCAGGTAGAGAGACAGTATGTGGAAAACAGCCCTGGCACGTGGTGAACACTTAATAAATGGAAATTGTTGGTATCACATGACACTCTGCCTCCAGACCAGGGTGGGCCAAGGGAAATGTGACAAGGGCCACAAATGTGAGCCTGATGTGTAATTCTAGCAGCCACATTAAAAAAAGTAAAAAGAAGTGAAATGAATTTCAATAGCATGTTTTATTTAATTCAACATACCCCAAATATTGTTTTACAATCAATATACAAATATTGATGAGATATTTTTACTTTTTTTTCATATGTCTTTGAAATCCACTGTTATTTTAGAGTGACAACAGATCTCATTTTAGACCAGCCACATTGCAAGTACTCGGTAGCCAGATGTAACAAGTAGCTACTGTACTGGATGGCACAATGCTAGATTCAAGACATTTTGTGATTGTCTTGAGGATAGGCGTAATATCTGATTTTTCTCTGCATCACTCAATGCATGGTATAAAGTAGTGTTTAATAAGTGTTTATGAGACATTATTGAATGAAGTCTGGTAGCTACAGGGTTATTCATTGGGCAGATTGCTAAGGGGAATATTGTATACACAAACATCAGCTACGTTAGCAGGCAAGGGAAACCACGCGGTGACCAAGAGTGAGGTACTGCCTTGTGTTGACAGAGCCAGGATGGAGGAGGAGCACAGGACATCTCTGCAGCAAGTCCGAGATTCAAAGTCCAGAACTGGAAAGGCCAAAATCTCGGTCTTGATGCTAGAGACCACCAAAAATTGGGCTCCCTTCAAATTAGTCTCATGCTAAATTAGAGTCAATCAACTTTACCCACTGACAGAATGAGTGACCTTCTTTTGATAGGATATTGGGACCACTGTGGGAAAATCACTTGACCAAGCTGAACTCAGTGAATGATGATAAAATCAGATTTGTGTTTGAGATTTGATTCCACCATCAGCAAGCTGTGTGACTTTGGACAACCGACTTAACCTCTCCGAGCTTCCACATCTGGAAAATTCATAGAGTAGCAATAGCATCTGTCTCACAGGGTTGCCTTGAGGAGGTCACGTGCTTCTGACCTGGCTCCCAACAATCCCCACCCCCTAGTATTTATCCCCTCAGTATCCCCTCCCATTGAGTGTGCATGGGACCTAGTGACCTGATTCTCACAAATGGAATCTAGCAAAGTAATGGGATGTTACTTCTATGGTTAGATTACAAAAGGCTGTAGTCTGTGATTTCTTTCTTGCTAACTCTCTCTCTCTCTCTCTCACTGGTACTGTCCTTTGCCCTTTCACTTGCTCACTCTAATGAAGCAAGCTGCCATGGTGTGGAGGTCTCCAGCCAGAAGCTCACGAAGAAGTAAACTCTTAGTCAAACAGCTCGAAAGGGAGTAAATCTTTACAATAATCATGTACGTGAGCCTGGAAGTGCGTCTTTCCCAGTCCAGCCTCGAGATGAGACTGTAGCATAGTGAGAGCCAGAGGACCCAGCTAGGCTGTGCTTGGGCCCAGAGAAACTGCAAGATAATAGACGCATGTTGTTTTAAGATGCTAAGTCTTGGGAGGTAATTCGTCACACAGCAATGTTTAACTAACACATGCATGCAAGAGTTTGGCACAACACTTGGAATGTAGAAGGTGCTTGGTAAAGTTAAATATGACTCTTAGTAGGGATACCAAAAAATTCTGCTATTGGTTATAAGGTCTTGTCCTATACCAGAGAAATCTGATAAGCTAGGCAGTCCGTACATGGGCTCCACAAGCAGCCAGGATTAAATTAGACTAACTGGAGTAGCATCATAATGTTTTTTTAAACTATAACTCATTCCTCTGCACTGTGGTCAGCCTCCTTACTCCAGGCTTGGTTTTCATCCCATCCCATGTCCCCCTCCCAACCAGTTCCCAATATGCTCACAATGCAAAGATACAACTGGACCCTTTGCTGGGACAAGGAGCCAACTTAGGGACCGAGAGCAGAGACAGGCCTGAGAATAAGGCCTGTTTTTTTTTCCCTCTTTACTTTGCAGAACATGGCTGTCCTCTGAGATTATTTTAGTAAGAAGAATCCATGCATAATGGAGTTAAACATCTGCGATCATGAAACCTAATCAATTGTGAAATCTAATCAGTCACAATGTGCCTTGTCTGGGAAACAAATGTATTAACCAAAGTGGGGTGGTCTGTGCATCGTCTAGAGGATGGGGATGCCATGGAGCAGTAATTTGTCAGTGTTTTTCCGGCATTGTCCAGAGCAAGGGGGCCCGTCTCGCTGACAGAAACATCCGCTCTGCTTGACAGATGGGTCTAGGAGGAGCAGGGAGCACCAGACGATCATAACTCACTGACACGAGCCGTTAACATCATCCTGTGGCTCTCTGGCACCGAGTCCTTGCCTTCCACCCAAGCTTCAGATGAGGCTGATCTCTTTCCCATGTACATTGGCCTCCCACCAATGGATGTGAGGCTCTGGTTTTCATGGAAGTTATAGTTGTCTCTGAAACTAACAAACTGATTGATATTCTGGCTTATTCATCAGTCACTTGAGAGTTTGTTCAGCCTGGGTCAGTCTCTGGCCTGTAGGGTACTGATCATATAGAGCTGCTGCCTCTCCAGATGGAAAGCCTGTGCTGAGGACCTAGTGACCTCCTTTCCATTCCCCTCTCTTTTTGCCCCCTCTGTCCCTCCCTCCCTTCCTTCCTTGTCTTTCTCGTTCTTCCTTCTACCCCTGCTCCTGCCCACCTTCATCCTGACACACACACTCTCAATATCTCTTGTATGAGTCATAAGCATTTCAGTTAAGCTAATAGATGGTGGAGCCGATTGGGTTTGTGTCTTGGTTCTGCCACTTAGTAGCTGTGGGTTCTTGGGCAAGTTCTTTCAAGTTCTCTGTGACTCACTTGTAAAATGGGACTAATAGCATTTGCCTCCTAAGGCTGATGTCAGGATTAAATAAACTGCAACACGGCATGGCACTACTACGTGCTCATGCATTGTTAGCTAAACAACAAATACTGAGTGCCTATCTTGTATAGCACTGTGCTGGGAGCTGGTGATGAATGGTGAGGAACTGCAGACCTGATTTCAGGGTACTTACTGGGAGAGGAGGGAGGCTGAGACGTCTACAGGCCATTTCAAAGTGTATCCCAACCAGGGGCTAGCTCCCTGTGAGGGCTGGCCTCTTTTGGGGACATTTGGGTTGCATTATTTTCTATTTTCTCACTGCAATGGTCACTGCTTAGGGACAGTGGGGTGCAGCATGACGGTCCAGATATTTTAAGGTGCAGAAGGGGGCCCAACAGAGGGGAAAAACCTACAAGGAAAGGAGGAGAGGGCCTGGGGGATGAGGTTTACCTCTCTTCCAGTGCTCCCAGGTGTGCCTCTGTGTGCGAGGGTGGTCTTTGTATTCTGCGCTAGTCAGAGAGTAATTATGTCCAGTGATGAGGTCTTCTCTCCCAGTTTCTGACCGCAGCAGCTGTCCTCCTGAGAGGACAGGTGGGCATGGTGGCAAAGATGTGAATGCCACGATGCCGATGAATCGGTATCAGCCTTGAGACTGGAGCTGGTCTGATTGCTGAGGCTGGCAGTGCCCAGAGAAACCCTGATGTCATTACCAGGAATGAATGGAGAAACACAATTGCTTCCTTAGAGTTATAAGAGATCTAGAATTCTCTCCACTCTGCTCTCCTTGGATCCTTGATTCCCATTCCCCCGAACCTCCCGCTGAAGGGTTTGCTGTCTGAGTCCACTCTTCTGAGAACTTTGTCGTATTCTACTGTTCTCTGTTTGGTAAAATGCATGAATTCTGTGTCTTTGCTAATAAATGATATATTTTTAAACAGTTAAAAACATTAAGTTAATTTCTTTTGGGAGTAGGTGATATATTGGCCTACATAAAATTCCAGAGGTACTAAAGGGTGTGCAAAATGCTTCTCTCTCATCCCTCTTCTAACTACTGAGTTCTCCTTGTCAGCAACTAGTGTTGCTAGTTTCTCAAGAGATGGTAAGTTTTTTTAGATAAAAGGTACCAGGAGTTATAAGGTTGATATCAATTCAACAGTTATTTATTCAGCATTGATCATGTGCCAGGGACTAGAGATATAGAAGCCAATAGGGAGCAGTCTCAGTACTCTGAGAGTCACAATGTACAGGAAGCGGGCAGCCATTGTGGCCAACAGTGATCATCTATTGCTATTAAAGGAGAAACAGAAATATGTGTAATCTTCAGAGGTAGCACCAAAGGGTGGAGAAAAGAAAATAATCTAGCAATGGAGACAGAAAAGGTTACATAGCACGTCTTTGGGCTTTCCACAGCTGCCAGGATAGAGGTGTTATGAAATTCACTTTTTCCTCATTGACTAATTTTTTGATTCTTTCCTTGGTCTCATAGAATTGAAATCTACTTTGAACCATCTGCTACCTTTGTTAAAAAACAGCTTTATTGAAATATCATTCATATAACATACAATTTACCATTTACAGTGTATAATTCAATGTCTTTTAGTATAGAGTTGTACATTCATCCACCATCAACTTTACCACATTTTTATTATCCCAAAAGGAAACCCCATCCCCCTTAATTACCCACCATCCCTCTTTATTACCCACTAGCCTCCCAATCTGCCCAACACCAGGCAATCACCAATCTATGATACTTTCTGTCTCTAGAGATTTGCATATGCTGGGTATTTTATTTAAACAAAATCTTACAATATGTGGCCTTTTGTTTCTGGCTTCTTTTACTTGGCATAAAATGCTTTCAAGGTATTATGTTGCAGAATGCAACATACTTCATTCCTTTTCATGGCTGAATAATATTCAATTGTATGGATATACCATATTTTGTTTATCCATTCATCAGATGATGAATGGCTGGTTTCTATGCTTTGGGTGGCTTCTATACTTTTAGGTTAATTTTACAGAAGTGACACTCTTGCCTTTGTCAGAGCTACAGCTGGCCTTATTCCATGGAGAAGAGCGAGCACTCTGTGGGGAGCAAGTGCTCTACAGAGTTGGCTTCAGATTCACTATGTTGCCCAACCTCAGCCTCCTGGCCTCTGAGCGAGCACACTTCTGATCTGCTCACAGGAAGGGCCTCTTTGGCCCCAACTTTGGCTTCTACCTACCTGGTCCTTGTTTCTGAAGCCCACCCTCCTGCCTCTCATCTCTGTGTTCCTTTACATTTCTGGAATGATTCTGCTTTGGGAGGTTGTTCTTTATGCTCAAGTGTTCTTTCCCAAGACTTGGCTCTTTTTTTGACCATCAACAACCCTGCACATGCCTGGTTAGCTGGTGAAAACTGGTATCCCTAGCCTCTATGCTTGAAATCTAATGTTGGCCGCCATCTTGGCCCAACCTTGAACTTGGCCAAGACATTTCCATTCATCCAGCCCTTAGCTAGGACTCAAGAGCTTGAATGTTAGGAAAAGCATTTGTTCTTTATCTACAAGGCCTTTATCGGTAGTCACTGAAAGCTTTGGTTGGGAGAATCCAAGTGAGGAGAAAGTGTTGTCTTGCAAAACTCCCTTTGATAGTGGCCTTTACAAGTGACTGGGGAGAGGAGATGCAGTGATGAACAGGCTAGTCAGGAAGCTGCCGCAGGGATCTATCGAGCTCTGGACTGGAATGGGAGTGGGTGGAAGGGCCTGATAGAAAAATATATGATCAGTTTTATTAATAATATTTGGAACATGATCAGTTTAGTTTGGGATGAGAAGCAGCAGCACAAGAAGAAACTTTCTAACAGAACTGTTATCAGGACTAGCAAAGTAAGGGTCCATTAAACCCATTTTCGCTGGTTTGTTTGCTTTATTTTTATTTTTTAGAAGATGCATTTGGCTGCAGGCTTAGTTTCCAGGGTTCCAGGGGCAGCAGGGCTTCTGGGGGTATGTGTCTGAGAGGCAGTTAGAGAGATGGTAAGGGAGTTGAGAAACGGTCCCGCATGGAGATGGAGATTTGAAGGTGTTAGCTGGACCAGGGAGAAATAACAGGGAGGATAGGCCAGAGCAAGGAGTGAAAAGGGACCCTTGAATCAGGCACTGTGAGGAGTGGGAAGGGAAGGGAAGTGAGAGAAGGAGCTGCAGGGGAATGGGATAGGTAAGCACTCGAGAAGCAAGAACAGGAGAGTCTCACATAGGAAGGAGTGGGTAGCAACAACTGGCCGCAAGCATTTTCCTTTGTAAGGTAAAGAATTTGAATTCTTTTGCTGGGTCCTGGCCATTTCTGAGTCCAGTCCTGGCCCTGTGATCATTAAGTGCCCTCCCCAACCTCCAGTTTTCTCCCCTGGGGTGCTGATTTTGACTTTTAGAGTCAGATCCCTGCAAGATGCTTCCTCAATAGATTTTGACCTAAGTTTTCTCTGATTTTTATCTGTCTGTCACAATGAGTGAATTCCTCCATTCTTCCAACTTGATCATTTCTCAATTTTCAGAAGACTTAAAAAAAATAAAACAAAAAGGACTGAAGACAGAATATCATGTGTGGCTTGTTAGCCAAGCAGTGCTGTTAATATTTGATTGCCTTGTGATTTTCTTTTTTTGGCTTCTTGTTAAATGTTTTCTCTGAGCTTCCTGAGATACGCTAGCAAACATTCTCCAGGATTCCTGTGGATGTTTTACTTCTTTCTATTCTTAGCTCATTCTTGTATTTTCCTAGTTCCTATGTCAAAGCCTGAGGTATCTTACTATGAATTTCTTTTGTCCTTTCTCAGATTATTGGAATTAATTTTGTGTTATAATGTAACAGCTAACATTTGTACAATGAGTTACAATTTACAAAACATGTCATTTTTAAATTTTATCTTCACAGCAATTCTGTGAGGACGCTTCGGTACCATGTGCTTATTTTATGAACAAGACCTCTGAAGGTCAGTGAACTTGGGAGATGCGGCTCAGCTGGCAATAGAAGGAGCCAGGGTGACTTAAGATCTTTGTTTTGTGATAATACTGTTTCTGTTTTTCCTCTAAAAAAGAAAACATATAATTATTTGAGAAATTTTGGAAAGTATAGGAAAGAATACAAACAGAAATATGCATTACTGTTCATCCGACTGTCCAGTAACTGATTATTAGTGCTTTGTGGTATTTCTTTCCAGTCACATTTCTATGAATTAGTAAAGATTTTGTGTAATTAGAAATTAAGTGGATCTTGATGGTGGACCCTGGTTTTTTCTTTTTTTGTTTTGAGACGGAGTCTCGCTCTGTCGCCCAGGTTAAAGTACAGTGGTGCAATCTCAGCTCACTGCAACCTCTGCTTCCTGGGTTCAAGTGAATCTCCTGCGTCAGCCTCCTGAGTAGTTGAACAGGGGCACACCACCATGCTCAGCTAATTTTTACATTTTTAGTGGAGACGGGGTTTTGTTATGTTGGCTGTGCTGGTCTCGAACTTCTGACCTCAGGTGATCCTCCTGCCTTGGCCTCCAAAAATGTTAGGATTATAGGTGTGAGCCACCACGCCTGGCCTGGACCCTGGTTTGTAAATGTAATGTTATATGATGATGACACCCAACTATTTCAAAATCCATTCTAGCATATAGTTATGATTTATGTAACCATTCCCCTCTTTATTTTCTCTTTTTAGTAATACATAATAATTATACATATTTATGGGGTACATGTGACATTTTGATACATGCATATAATGTGTACTGATCAAATAAAGGTATTTAGGATATCCATCACCTCAAACATGTCTTAATTATTTGTGTTCAAAACATTTCATACCTTCCCCTTTAGCTATTTTGAAATATACAATAAACTGTTGTTAACTATAGTCACCTTACTGTGTTATCAAGTACTAGGACTTATTCCTTCTATTTAAATGTAGGTTTATACCCATTAACCAACTTCTTTTCATTTCCCCCACCCATTTCCAGCCACTGGTATCTATCAGTCTACTCTTTACTTCCATAAGTTCAACAATTCCCTTCTTGCTGGACATACAAATTGTTTAATTACTGGCTTGTAGTACAACAATCTTGATTAATGACTTTATGCCATAAACGCCCATGTGAATCTCTGTGTTTTACGATAAGATTAAGGCTAGAATAACTGGGTTTTAGAACACACTGTTCAGCTTTATTCCACAGATGGACCATTTTTTATTCCAGTAAGAAGAACTTGAGTCTGTCTTAACATACCCTTGCCACCACTGAATATTATATTTTAACTAATTGTTAATATTATGGATGAAAAACAAATGTTCATTGCTTTGTTTTGCATTTCTTTGATTGCCTGTCAAATAGAACTTTTTCCTGGAAACATTCCCCTCAAGAACCAGAATGAGACAAGGATGCCCACTCTCCAATTTTAGTATATGTGCTGCCGAAGCAAGCACAAGGATGCCCACTCTTACCACTCCTATTCAACATAGTACTGGAAGTCCTAGCCAGAGCAATCTGGCAAGAGAAAAGATAAAAGGCATCCAAAAAGGGAAAGAGGAAGTTGAATTATTTCGCTTCACTGAAGATATGTTTCTTTACCTAGAAAACCCTAAAGACTCTGCCAAAAGGCTTCTGGAACTGATAAATGACTTCAGTAAAGTTTCAGGATATAAAATCAATGTACAAAAATCACCAGCATTTATATACACCAATAATGTTCAAGCTGAGAGCCAAATAAAGGACCTAATATCATTTACAGTAGCCACACACACACACAAATACCTAGGAATACATAACCAAGGAAACAAAACATCTCTACAAGGAAAACTACAAATACTTCTGAAAGAAATTATAGATGACATAAACACATGGAAAAACATTCCATACTCATGGATTGGAAGAATCCATGTCTTTAAAAAGTCTATACTGCCAAAACAATCTACAGATTCAATGCTATTCTGATCAAACTACCAACGTCATTTTTCATGGAATTAAAAAAATGATTCTGAAATCCATATGGAACCAAAAAAAGAGCCCAAATATCCAAAGCAATCCTAAGGAAAAAGAACAAAGACAGAGGCATCACATTACCTGACTTCAGACTATATTTACAAAGCCACAACAACCAAAACAGCATGGTACTGGTACAAAAACAGACACATAGACCAATGGAACAGAATAGAAAACTCAGAAATAAAGCTGCACACCTACAACAAACTGATCTTCAACAAAGTTGACAAAAATAAGCAATGGAGAAAGTCCCTATTCAATAAATGGTGCTGCAGTAACTGACTGTCCATATGCAGAAGAATGAAACTGAGCTCAGAGGACAAGCTCCAAGATGGCTAGTGACTAGACACAGCGAGGAGGAACATCTCTCACTGAGGGACTGGGACATCAGGAAGAATGGCGCACTCCTAGCATGTCTTCAGAGGGAAGGCATTCAGGGTGGACAGAAGGAAGACACAGAGGCTGGGCTAAAGCAGGAGAAAGCTGGGAAACCTGCAAGGGGCTTCTGTACACTGGGACTCATTCCTGCCCCTCAATGACTGCTGCATGAAGGGATGAGTTGAACAGGCAAGGAGTAATCTGCTCTCACCTTGGGCCTCTGGAATTCCAGCAGGAGGAGTCCACTTGACTACCAGGGACACTTAAATTTGTAGAAATTGCTGCTTAGAGAAGAAATGGAGAAGAACTCCAGGTAGTGTGGAGCCCAGAGGGTTTGGTGTAGGAGCATCTGTAGTGAAGCACAGCCAGGGATGCCCATCCTCCCAGGCTTGACTTGCTGCCTTAGGAGGCTATAGCCCTAGAGAAGCTGTTAGACCTGAACTCTGCAGGGTGGTCTTGCCTATGAGACAGGACTCGTCTGATCTGAGCACCCCTTAGTCTGATGGCCTCTCCTGGGGCCCCAGCCTGGCCATGACTGCTTTCAGTGCAGCCCTCAGGTACTGTCTTGGCCCACATCATAGCTCCTGGGCTGGTAGGCTGTACCTGGTCAGCAGAGTGCTCCAGCAGAGCCACCTGTGGACCTGCACTAACCTTATCCCCAGTCTTCCCCCACTGTAGCCTCCCCTGTGCCACTTTTTCTGCATGTACTCACCCAGGGTCACCCCACATCACTTTGCCAGCACGTGTGGACCTTGTGCAGGTGGACGTGCCTTTCTATCTCCACCAGAGTATGCATGTGTGGGCAACCTGACATGCCACTGCTGCTGGCGTTTGAGTGTACCACCCCCCTACACTGCCATTGTTGTTGGAGTATTAGTAGACATGAAGCCTCCCACCTTTGCCCACCAATGCCCTGCCCCAGCTGAAACAGTGCCCCACCCTGAGTAGCCACTGCTGCCCTCATGTACATGCACAGAGGGTACACACAGTCCTGCACCAACTAGCACCCTGCCTCCATGCTAACACCACCACTGGTGCTAATATGTGCACAGTTGCCCACTGCCTAGTAGGGCCCAACTGAAGCTGTGCACTGCCGCTGCTGTGAACACTTGCACAGAGGCCGGCTCACCAGCACCCACTAACACCCCGCTGCAGCTGAGTGTGTACTCTGTTGCACTGCCGCTGCACTGCTACTGGCATGTGCAAATGAGGACAGAGTTCACTGCCATTGCCCTATGAAGCACTTTGGCTGCCACCATCCACTGGAGTGCTGTGACCAGTGGTCCAGTGGCATCCAGGGAACAAAGCTGGGGCTCAATCTCAATACCAGTTCCCAGAGTTAGAGAATGTGGCCCAGGAGTCCTGAGCTGAGCCTTGGCTCCCTAAAAATCTTTTTGAAATGAACCCAGTTGACTGAATCCACCTTATGCCACAATCAAACTCCTAATGTCATCAAATAGGATAAAAGAAAAAAAAAACCCATCCAAAGGTCAGCAACTTCAAAGACTGAAAGAACATCAGCCCACACAGATGAGAAAGAACCAGCACAAGAACTCTGAAAACTCAAAAAGCCAGAGTGTCTTCTTTCCTCCAAACTGAAGCAGGAGCGGCCGTGAGAAACAGACCTCTCGGACACCAAACTAGAAAAGGAAGAGGTTTTATTATTATGGCCCGGGAGCAAGGTTTTATATTTTGTCCAAACGGCCAAGCTCCCCTAACAAAAAGAAGCTCTGCCCTTATATAGGCTTACACTCTAGATATTACATGTGAAAGGATCTCAGGTTTACAGCCTTAGAAATTACAAGTGAAAGGGTCTTGGGTTCACAGCTTTAGAAATCACATCTGAAAGGGTCTTGTGTTTACAGTCTTAGGAATCACATGTGAAAGGTTTCTGATCTCCGGATGGAGGAGTGGGGTGGGAGTTTGATCTTGTTTAAGTAAAAACAGTGTCTTCTGGAGAGATTCCCTCATACCACACCTGCTATCTTATAGGAAGGTGATTTAGGAGGTGCCAGTCGGCCAGCCTTTTCTTCTATTGAAATGCAGTGTGGAAGTCAAGGGGGGAGGTGATCCTAGATGCCTGGGTCTCCTTCCTCAAAATAGCTACACTAGTTCTCCAGCAAGTGTTCTTAACTGGGCTGAGATGGCTGAAATGACAGAAATAGAATTCAGAATATGGGTAGGAATGAAGATCATCAAGACTCAGGAGAATGTTGAAACCCAACCTAAGGAAGCTAAGAATCATAGTAAAATGATACAGGAACTGACAGACAAAATAGCCGGTATAGAAAAGAATGTAACTGACCTGACAGAGCTAGTAATCATAAACATACTACAAGAGTTGCATAATGCTATTGCAAGTATTAACAGTAGAATAAACCAAGCTAAGAAAAGAATCTCAGAGCTTGAAGACTGGCTTTCTGAAATGAGACAATCAGACAAGAATAAAGAAGAGTGAATTAAAAGGAATTAATAAAACCACTGAGAAATATGAGATTATGTAGAGAGATTGAATCTGTGTCTCACTGGCATCCCTGAAAGGAATGGGATGAATGGAAGCAACTTGGAAAACATATTTCAGGATATCACCCATGAGAACTTCCCCAACCTAACTAGAGAGGCCAACATTAAACTTTAGGAAATGCAGAGAACCTCTGAAAAAACTTCACAAAAAGGTAATTCCCCAAGATACACAACCATCAGATTCTCCATTGTTGAAATGAAAGAAAAAAATGTTAAAGGCAACTATGGTGAAAGGACAGGTCACCTACAAAGGTGAAGCCCATGAGACTAACAGTGGACCTCTAAACAGAAATCCTTTAAGCCAGAAGAGATTGGGGGCCTATATTCAACATTCTTAAATAAAAGAAATTCCAACCAAGGATTTTATATCTGGCCAAACCAAACTTCACAAGCAAAAGAGAAGTAAGATCCTTTTTAGACAAGCAAATGTTGAAGGAATGCATTGCCACCAGACCTGCCTTACAAGAGGTCCTGAAAGAAACACTAAATATGGAAAAGAAAGACTATTACCAGCCACTACAAAAACACAAGTACACAGACCAGTGACACCATAAAGCAACCACACAAACAAGTTGACATAATAACCACCTAACAACAGGATGACAGAATCAAATCCACACATATCAATGCTAACCTTGAATGTAAATGGGCTAAATGTCCCAATTAAAAGACACAGAGTGGCAAGCTGGCTAAAGAAGCAAGACCCAATTGTATGTTGTCTTCAAGAGACCCATCTCATATGCAGTGATACTCACAGGCTCAAAGTAAAGGGATAGAGAAAAACCTACTAAGAAAATGTAAAATAGAAAAATGCAGGAGTTGTGATTCTAATTTCAGACAAAACATACATTAAAACAACAAAAATTTTAAGAGACAAAAAGGGCATTACATAATGATAAAGGTACTTAACAAGAAGACCTAACTATTCTAAATATATATGCACCTACCACAAGAGCACACAGATTCATAAAGCAAGTGCAAAAAGACTTAGACTCCCATACAATAATAGTGGGAAATTTCAACACCCCACTGATGGTATGAGACAGATTATTGAGGTAGAAAACGCAAATATTCAGGACCTGAATTCAACAGTGGACAAAATAGACCTAATAGACATCTACAGAACTCTCTCCCCCAAAAAACAGAATATACATTCTTGTCATAACCACATATTACGTACCCTAAAATTGACCACACAATTGGACCTAAAACAATCCTCAGCGAATGCAAGAACCAAAATCATACCAAACACTCTCTCAGACCACAGAGCAATAAAAATAGAATTTGTCTAAGAAAACCACTCAAAACCATACAATTTACATGGAAATTAAATAACCTGATCCTGAGTGACTTTTGGTTAAATAATGAAATTACAGCAGAAATAAAAAGTTATTTGAAGGTAACAAGCACAAAGATACAACATACCAGACTCTCTGGGACACAGCTAAGGTAATGCTAAGAGAGAAATTTATAGTGCTAAATGCCCACATCAAAAGGTTAGAAAGATCTCAAATTAATAACCTAACATCACAACTAAAAGAACTAGAGAAGCAAGAGGAAAGCAACCCCAAAGTTAGCAGAAGACAAGAAATAACCAAAATCAGAGCTGAACTGAAAGAGATTGAGACACACAAATCTATCAATGAATCCAGGAGTTAGTTTTTTGAAAAAAAATTATAAAATAAATAGACTGCTAACTAGACTGATAAAGAAAAGAGGGAAGATACAAATAAACACAATTAGAAATGACAAAGGGAATATTACCACAGAAACACAAAGAACCAGCAGAGACCTCTATGAACACCTCTATGCAAACAAACTAGAAAATCTAGAAGAGATGGACACATTCCTGGAGACATGTACACTCCCAAGACTGAACCAGGAAGAAATTGAATCCCTGAACAGACCAATAACAAGCTCTGAAATCGAATCAGTTATAAATAGCTTACCAATAAAAAAAAGTCCCGGACCAGAGGGATTCACAGCCAAATTCTACCAGATGTACAAAGAAGAGTTGGTACCATTCTTACTGAAACTATTCCAAAAATATTGAGAAGGAGGGACTCCTCCCCAACTCATTCTATGAGGCCAACATCATTCTGATACCAAAACTGGTAGAGACACAACAAGAAAAAAAAGAAAAAGAAAAGAAAACTTCAGGCTAATAACCCTGATGAATATTGATACAAAAATCCTTAACAAAATATTGACAAACCAAATCCAGCAGCACATCAAAAAGCTAATCCACCACGATCAAGTAGGCTTTATCCCTGGGGTGCAAGGTTGGTTCAAGATACACAAATCAATAAACATGATTCATCAAATAGAACTAAAGACAAAAACCACATGATCATCTCAATAGATGAAGAAAAGGCTTTCAATAAAACTCAACATATCTTCACGTTAAAAACTCTCAACAAACTAGGTATTGAAGGAATATACCTCAGAATAATAAGAACCATCTATGACAAACCTACAGCCAACATTTACTGGGGCAAAAGCTGTAAGCCCTTGAGAACCAGAAAAAGAAAAGGATCCCCTCTCTCACCACTCCTATTCAACATACTATTGGAAGTCCTGGCCAGAACAATCAGGAAAGAGAAAGAAATAAGAAACATACAAATAGAAAGAGAGGGAGTAAAACTATCTCTGTTTGCAGATGACATGCTTCTATATCTACAAACCCCATAGTCTCGGCCCAAAAGCTCCTTAAGCTGATAAACAACTTCAGCAAAATTTTAGGATGCAAAATCAATGTATTGATATAAAAATAACTAGCATTCCTATACACCAACAAAAACCAGGCCCTGAGCCAAATCAGGAATGCTATCCCATTCACAATTGCCACAGAAAGAATAAAATACCCAGAAATACAGCTAACCAGGAAAGTAAAAGATATTTACAATGAGAATTACGAAACACTGCTCAAAGAAACCAGAGATGACACAAACAAGCGGAAAAACATTCCATGCTTGTGGATAGAAAGAATCAATATTGTAAAAATGGCCATACTGCCCAAAGAAATTTTTATAGATTCAATGCTATTTCTATCAAACTACCAATGACACTCTTCACAGAACTAGAAAAAACTATTTAAAAATTAATATGGAACCAAAATGAGCCTGAATAAGCAAAGCAATCCTAAACCAAAAGAGCAAAGCTGGAGGCATCATGTTACCTGACTTCAAACTATACTACAGAGTTACAGTAACCAGAAAAGCATGGTACTGGTAAAAACAGACACATAAACCAATGGAACACAGTAAACAGCCCAGAAATAAGGCTGCACACCTACAACCATCTGATCTTTGACAAAGCTGACAAAAATAAGCAGTGGGGAAAGGACTTCCTATTCCATAAATGGTGCTGGGATAACTGGCTAGCCATATGTAGAAGATTGAGACTGGACCCCTTCCTTACACCATATACAAAAATTAACTCAAGATGAATCAAAGACTTAAATATAAAATCCAAAACTATAAAACCCCTAGAAAACAACTAGACAATACTGTTCTGGACATAGGCACAGGCAATGATTTCATGATGAAGACACCAAAAGCAATTGCAACAAAAGCAAAAATTGACAGATGGGATCTAATTAAACTAAACAGCTTCTGCACAGCAAAATAAACTAACAGAGTAAACAGAAAGCCTACAGAATAGGAGAAAATATTTGCAAACTATGCATCTGACGAAGGTCTAATAATATCCCGTATTTATAAGGAACTTAAACAAACTTACAAGAAAAAAACAAATGACCCTGTTAAAAAGTGGGCAAAGGACATGAACAGACACTTTTCAAAAGGAGACATACATGTGGCCAACAAGCATATAAAAAAAAAGCTCAACATCACTGATCATTAGAGGATTGCAATTAAAACCACAAGGAGATACCATCTCACACTAGTCACAATGGCTATTACTAAAATGTGAAAAAATAACTGATGATGGCAAGGTTGCAGAGAAAAGAGAACGCTTATACACTGTTGGTGAGAGTGTAAATTAGTTCAACCATTGTGGAAAACAGTGTGGTGATTCCTCAAAGAGCTAAAAACAGAACTTACATTTGACCCAGCAATCCCATTACTGGGTATATACCCAAAAGAATGTAAATCATTCTACCATAAAGACATCTGTATGCATATGTTTGTTACGGCATTATTCACAATAGCAAGGCCATGGAATCAACCTAAATGGTAGACTGGATAAAGAAAATGTGGCACATATACACCATGGAACACTACAAAGCCATAAAAATAATGAGATTATGTCCTTTGCAGGAACATGGATGGAGCTGAAGGCCAGTATCCTTAGCAAACAAACTCAGGAACAGAAAACCAAATACCACATGTTCTCACGTATAAGTGGAAACTAAATGATGAGAGCACATGGACACAAAGAGGGGAACAACAGACACTGGGGTGAGAGTGGAAGATGAGAAGAGGGGGAGGAGCAGAAAAAATAACCGTTGGGTACGAGGCATAATACTTGCATGACAAAATAATCCATAAAACAAACCCCTATGACATGAATTTACGTATATAACAAATCTGCACATGTACCCCTGAATCTAAAATAAAAGTTAAAAATACTTAAAGAAAAAAAGAAACTGGGCTGGGCATGGTGGCTCATGCCTGTAATCCCAGCACTTTGGGAAGCTGAGGCGTGCGGATCACCTGAGGTTGGGAGTTTGAGACCAGTCTGACCAACATGGAGAAACCCCATCTCTACTAAAAATACAAAATTAGCCAGGCATGGTGGTTCATGCCTGTAATCCCAGCTACTTGGGAGGCTGAGGCAAGAGAATCACTTGAACCTGGGAGACGGAGGTTGCAGTGAGCTGAGATCGTGCCATTGCACTCCAGCCTGGGCAACAAGCCCAAACCTCTGTATCAAAAAAAAAAAAAAAAAAAAAAAAAGAAAGAAAGAAAGAAACTGAGACCATACTTATCACTATAAACACAAATTAACTCAAGAAGGATGAAAGACTTAAATGTGAGACCTTAAACTATAAAAACCCTAGCAGAAAACCTAGGAAACACTCTTTTGCACATTGGCCTTGGCAAAGAATTTATGACTAAGTTCTCAAAAGCAATTACAACCAAAAAAAATTGACAAATAGGACTTAATTACACTAAAGAGCTTCTGCATAACAAAAGAAACTATCAACAGAGTAAACAGACAACCTACAGAAAGGGAGAAAATATTCACAAAGTATTCACCTGACAAAGGTCTATAAGGAACTTAAACAAATCAACAAGTGAAAACAACTTCATTTTACAGTGGGTAAAGGACATGAACAGACACTTTTCAAAAGAAGACATACAAGCAGCCAAGAAACATATAAAAAATAGTCCACATTACTAATCATCAGAGAAATACAAATAAAAACCACTATGAGATACCATCTCACATCAGTCAGAATGGCTATTACTAAAAAGTCAAAAAACAACAGATGTTGGTGAGGCTGCAGAGAATAGGCAATGCTTTTACACTGTTGGCGGGAGTGTAAATTAGTTCAGCCACTGTGGAAAGCTGTTAGGAGATTTCTCGAAGAACTGAAAATAGAACTGTCATTCGACTCAGCAATCTCATTATTGAGGATATACCCAAAGGAGAATACATATTCTACCAAAAGGACACCTGCACTTGTATGTTTATCACAGCACTTTTCGCAATAGGAAAGGCATGGAATCAACCCAGGTGCTCATCAGCAGTGGATTGGATAAATAATATATAGTACATATATACCATGGAATACTACACAGCCATAAAAAAGGATAAAATTGTGTCCTTTGCAGCAAGATGGATGCAGCTGGATGCCATAATCCTAAGAGAATTAATGCAGAATCAGAAAACCAAATACCACATGTTCTCACTTACAAGTGGGAGCTAAACATTGGGTATACATGACATAAAGATGCGAACAACAGACGCTGGGGACTACAAGAGGGGGATAGAAGGAGGGGGGCAAGGGTTTAAAAACTACCTATTGGGTACTATGCTCACTACCTAGATGATGAGTTTGATTGTACCCCAAACTTCAGCTTCATGCAATATACCCTCGCAACAAACCTGCCCGTGTATCCTCTGAATCTGAAATAAAAGTTGAAATATAAAAATAGAACTTCTTTTTTGTTCCCCAAAGATGGACTGAGCTACACCAGTATAATATTAGTGAGTTCCTAGACATAGGGATATCCTAGTCTTAGTATCATCTCAAGGACAGAAATAGATTATTCCAATGCTGTCACGGTTTCCTCTGTGTCCATGGACATGGCTTCCAATGTTTTACAAAACAAAGGAAATGTTGGTTTACAAACATTCATCATGGGCAGAGTCATCCACATTTCCTTTGGGTACTGTTGTCCCATATGGGGAATGGCAAACACATTTTATCCCATGTGCCCGTTCCTATGTGTTGGTGGTGGCTGTCTAAAGGCCTAGTTGAGTAGTAGCATCTCACTGTCTCTGGGCTCAGCAGAGAAGCACATTGAGAGCTTATTGGCTATTTGTGTATATTTTTTGGAGAAAATGTCTACAGTATTCAGGTTTTTTTTTTTATTTTCTTGATGATGTCCTTTGAAGCACAAAAGTTTTGAATTTTGCTAATGTCCAATTTATATATCTTTATCTCTTATTGCTTCTGGTGTCATATCTAAGAAACCACTGCCTAATCCAAGGTCATGGATTTATACATGCATTTTTCTTTTAAGAGTTTAGTAGTTTTAATGCTTACATTTAGATTCTATCCATTTGAGCTTTTTTTTTGTATATGGTATGTGATAGGCTTCCAAATTCATATTTTGCATGCGGATATATTCCATTATCTAACATTATTTAGCAAAAAGACTATTATTTCCCCCGTTTTATTGTCTTAGCACCCTTGTTGAAAAATCAATTGACCATAAATAGGAGAGTTTATTTCTGGACCCTCAATTCTATTCCATTGATCTATATGTCGACATGATGACTTAAGTTTTCTCCCACATTCTTGGATTATCTATGTAGATTACTATTAGAGAATGTTTTCTTTAATATGTCTACAAGGTAGAATCTACCAACACCTTGATGGAGTTTGTGATAGGCAAATTGATGCTTACTTGATAAGGCTTTGGAATGCTTCTGTCTGCTGCTAACTGAGCTCTTGACTAAAACTGGCTTAAGAAATATGGAAACTTAATTGTTCTCTGTCACAGAAAATCTAGAGACTGGTGGTTCCATACCCCATTCCCACTGGTTTGGAGTTGGTTTATTTAACAGCTCAGGACTCCAGCCAGTAGCTCTGCAATTCTCGCGACCCTTTTCTCATGTTGCAAGATCATCGTCACACGCTCAAGCATCAAGGCCTCACATAATAGCACCCAAGACAGGAACAATGGGGGATTATTCTCACAGAATTCTCTCTTCTATTAAGAAGAAAACTCTTCCAATGGGCAAGTGTCCCACCTCATGTGACCAGGATGGAGTGACATAGTTACCCCTAACCACAGAAAGGTCAGAAAAGGGCCTACTCTTAACTCTTGGAAGTTAGGCAAGGAAGGGAAGGGAGGGAATGGATGGAAAAGGCAACAACTGTAAACTCCCGAGCTTGGTAGAGTTGAAGGGGTGGGTATCTATGCTGGGTGCCAGGGATAGGTGAGACTCTACAGGGTTGAGAACTGGAGCAAGCGGCTCTGCCCTGAGCTAATAAATCTGAGTCAACATTTGAGGTGGAAAGGGCTAGGGATGTATGGGAAAGACGTTGTTCTAAGCCACGAAGCATGCAAGAAAACCGAGAAAGAACACTAAATCTTTCAGCCCAGAGGCAGGGGGTGAACGGGTAGAATGTACTCAAGAGCTCAAGCCTGACAGCCATGAGTAAAAACTGGTGAAGCTCAACTAGAGCAATTCCTTGGCACCTCAACTGCCACAGAGGCTGGTTTTTATGAGCTGGCAGGCACAGGGCATATGTAGATGGCCCTGGCTTAAAGACCCAGGATTTAGGCACATCATTTGTGCTTGGTATTGTGTCAGACAACAAAAAGATACCTAGGGCTGTCTCCTGTCTTCAAGGACTTTCAATCTTATCATTTATCCAGAGAACATGACTCACACCTGTGAAACAGAGAGGCCATTCCTGTGTTAGACTGGTTCTCGGTGCAACATGAGTTCGTGCCCTGCCTCAATGTTCTAGGTCAGGGGAAGCTAAACTCCTCGAGGAGCCACTCTTAGCACTAGGGATAATGCCCATCATTATCATAATCATCTTCACCATATTCATCGTGGGCATAGCCACCAACATTTATTGAATACTTACTATTCTGTAGACAAAATTCTAATTTTTTTTTCTGTGTTTATTAAAGCTTCCAACAACTCAATGGAGCACATACTTTTATTTTCATCCATATTTTATATGTGAGAAAACAGTTACTGAGAGGTTAATCAGCTTTCTCAAGGTTTCATACAGGAAGGAAATGGTGGGTCAGGCATTCAAACTCAAGCATTCAGATGCCAAAGCAAAGGGCAGTGTAGCACTGCTTCCCACCTGTCACTGCTTTGTTGTGGAAGAGATTCCTGTATCTGCCTGAAAAGGCGGGGTGTACAGATGCTGGAGAGGTGTGCTGATCCTGCCCTGTGTGGTCCTGCCCTCTCTGTGCCTCAGTTTCCACATGTATGGTCCCCTGACATCCTCTAGTCCCCGTGGCCCAGAGGTCCACAGATAGTACTCTGGAAAGCAGGGCAGCCATGGTTGATGCTTGGTAGAAGTTTCAACTCCCTCTGGCCCTTAAATCTTAGCTTCAGTGAATCCTCACAGACCACAGTGACAATGAAGATCCAATAAAAACTCTGAAACATCTCAAACGCTGTTGACAGGAGCAAAGAGGATTCCCTGTGGGAGGATCAGGTGAGGGGGAAGGATGTGATAGATTTGGAAACAATGTGTCTCTCATGATTCCTCTTCCTCAGGAAGAGGCAGGGAGTGTGAGCAGGTCAGTTCATTATAGCTATTTACTGCATTGATTTCCGTTGCTTTGATGAGGAGGACGTCCAACAGAAGATGCAAATTGCCTTGGGACCTGCAGATCCTGCTAGCTCAGCCCTCGCATTCTCAGACCTGAGCAACCAGTGTGCTGACTACTTCCCCTGTGAATAAATGTTTCTGAGTTTTAGTGTGAACAAGAAGAAGAGCCCAGGGCCACGTGGTGACAGTATTTGGTCCTGTGATGTTGGCCTTGGAAATCTTCACTGGTAAGGATATCAGCTTCCCAGTCTGTGGTCCCAAAAGCCTGCCTCCAGCAACATGCTTCTGTGAGTCAGACAGCTGGCTCCGCCATGAGCTTGAGCAAGTTACTTAACTTTTGTAGCTTCAGTTTCCTCATCTGTGCAACGGGGAAAATAGCAGTATGTATCTCCTAGAATTACTATGAAAGGTAAATGAGTTACTCTGTGTAAAGCACCTAGAACAGTGACTGGTTCATGGTAAATTGCTATAGAAATGTTAGTTCTCTGATGTTTCCTGGCCAGACCGGAAGCTTCCTAAGGTCAAGCATCTAGACTACCAGGTAAAACACCACGCCCACAGGGCCTAGATTTATAATAGAGCCTCAACATATATTTGCCATATGAATGTTGAATGAATGAGAGTGCTTTGGAAGCTAGTAACTACAAATAGGAGCCTGGCAGTATTATTATTTATTATTAGTTGTTGTTGCCCTGTTTTCCTTGGTTTTATCCTGTAGTTCAGAAGCTGAAGGGTACAGGAGACCTCAGGTCTGGTTCATTAGTCTGATGCTTCCTGGGCTCTTTGGGGTCTGGGGTCTTCACGATCTGAGGGACCTAGCTACTAGTAGGCATTAAACAGGGACTTAAAGACACAGGTTAATTGAGAGGAAGGAGGCAGTGGCTCAGTATTAGATACCTGCTACATGCCTTCAGCTAAAAAACTGTTTAACTGAAGCAAGCATCTGAAATTCAAAATCTTACAGGGAATCACAGAGGCAACATAATAAAGTAGAGCTGGGGGAGAGTATTTTTGCTGACCCCTGTTTGGGCTGTGTTGTTTTGAAATACATGCATTTACCATACTGAACTCATGATTGTTCTTCACTTGCATCAAGAATTATACTCATGTTATCTCTCACTGCACTATCTGTATGGTCCAGGCTTACTTTTCCTAGTTCGATTAGAAGACATGAATGCAGAAAAATGTATTCCCACTGTTGGAAAAATAAGGGAACAGATGTCAGGGTAAGTGACGCCTGATTCCCAGCCTCAGGTAGGGACAGTGGCACACTGGGGAGAGAGCCTGGCTACCTCTTGTCTCAACCAATTGATGCCAGTCGATGACGTGCAGGGCTGTGGGACTGACATTGCAGGAGCTTCCAATTTTTCAAGAGAAGGTAAAAATCTGGACCCTTAAGAAAACCTGTTAGTATTACTCAATAACTAAAAAACAAGTTTTAAAGACTCTGTGGGTTAAACAAAATAACTGTGCCCTCTTCAGCCTGCAGCTTCTAATTTTTGATTCTGCCAGAAGGTGGGGAGACAGTTCAAGTTCAGATGAGACAGCACAGAGGACTCTGAGAGCAGCTGCTTCAAAGGGGAGTGACAATGCAGTCTTCATTAGTAGGGCTGTTTTTCTTAAGGCAGTTTAAAGCTCGTAGTACGCAGCGTCTCACAGGGAACTGAGGCTTAGAGAAACTGAGGGGCTACCTTAAGCTACTTACAAAGGGCATTGCCAAGACTCAAACCCAGGTCTTCTGACATCAAGCCAGCGACCTCTTGCTTACACAGAGTTCCTAGGTATTAACACACCTAGTGTTGTTTGCGAGAGGAGAGGCTGGTGAAAGCATGGGTTTGGTCTGTCTGTCCCCTGCAGGATGTGTCATCTTGGACGTGTCACTTTCCTCTGAGCCATGTTTCCCCACCTGTATAATGAGAACAGAAATAAAACCTATTCCTTCCTGGGTGGTTTAAGAATTATATGAGATCATGTGAGAAAAGAGCTTAACTGAGAACCCGACACAAAGAAAACGTTCAAGCTTCCATCACTGTGCAGCTCCCAGTGCCTGAATGTTGTGTGCCGACGGTAGGCGGAGATGGATCTTGCACACTGGGTGGGGTGGGGGAACCGA
This sequence comes from Cacajao melanocephalus, assembly GCA_963573385.1. NCBI lineage: Eukaryota > Metazoa > Chordata > Mammalia > Primates > Pitheciidae > Cacajao > Cacajao melanocephalus. Next base: position 75,517 of record CAUYLG010001647.1, on the reverse strand, counting down.
TGCCTTCCCTTAACAAATAGTTACTGGGGGCTTATTATGTGCTAGGCACAGTGCCAGGACTCAGGAGACAGTGGTGAGCAAATGGGGCTGATCTATGCCCAGTAGGACTTAAAATTCAGTAAGACAGGCAGGCAGCCATTCATCGAATACCTCACAGAAAAGATATCACAACACAGAAAAGATTTCCTGACAATGTGGGACAAGGTTTGTGAAGTAAAATCTATGGTGTTTATACATGTACATCTCATTTATTTAAAACAAACAAGTTTTTTTTTTTGAGATGGAGTCTCCCTCTGTTACCCAGGCTGGAGCGAACTGGCACAATCTTGGCTCACTGCAACCTCCACCTCCGGAGTTCAAGTAATCTTTCCCCCTCAGCCTCCTGAGTAGCTGGAACTACAGGTGTGTGCCACCACACCTGGATATTTTTTTTTTTTGTATTTTTAGTAGAAACTGGGTCTCACCATGTTGACCAGGCTAGTCTCAAACTCCTGACCTCAAGTGACCTGCCTGCCGAAGTGCTGGGATTACAGATGTGAGCCACTGTACCAGACCTGAAACAAACATGTTTTTAAAAGCTCACTTTAAACCCTCTGATGTCTAAATGGCATGTGTTATGTGTTAATATAGTGAAAGCTCAAAATGCCCTTAATCTGAAAACGTTCATATCTCTTGCAGGTGCTGTTTTGGTTAAACACATTTTTTTTTTTTTCAGGGACAAGTGTTTTAATTTTTGGAAGTCTCCTGTGCCTGTTTCAAATGTTTGTTTTTAGGTCACTATCAGAGTTATTTAGTTTAATGAAAAAGATTTATTTGCAAAGCAACCTTTCAGGTGCAATGGTTTTTATTGTTATTAGGCAATGCTCTAGGTTGCCTTTCTCTTATTCCTTTTTTGTCACTCATCATCCAAGCACATACTATGTGGGGAAGGAGAAATTCTAGAGGAACTCAGAATTTCTAGAAGAGCTCAGAAATTCTAGAGGAGCTCAGATGGAAGAGTTTGGGATACAAGATGAGGAGCCACGGCCTAGCAAAGGAAGAACAAAGGAGTCTACAAATCGACCATATACACTAGAGGAGAGTATAGTATAGGGTAAGTGCCAGAGGGGGCAGGTAAGAGCTAAGACACTTTCAGCAGCAAATAAGGGATATCTTACCCAACAAGAGAGGGGTAAACTAGAAGGTTTAACTTAACAAGGAGGCTGGAGGAAAGTCATCGTGGTGCTGGTTCATCCAGGATCCTGGTTTATTCCATTTTTCTGCTCTGCCATCCTCCCTGTGTCTATGTTGCCTCATGGCCTCAATATGGCTGCTACATCACATCATTGTAAGACAGCATTCTGAGCAGGAAGGAAAGGAAAAGTATTATTCTTTGAAGGGCTCTTTCCCCCCATTTTTCCTATTCTCAGACTGAAGCAGGAGTGGCCATGAGAAACAGATCTCTTGGACACCGAACCAGGAAGGAAGGGGTGATTTATTTCAGCTGGGAGCAAGGCGACATAGTTGTCTAACAGCTCAGCTTGTCTAACAAAGAGAAGTTCTGCCTTAATATAGGCTAACAACACTATATCTTCAACGTGAAAGGGTCTTGGGATTATAGCCTTAGAAATTACAGCTGAAAGGGTATAGGTTCATGGAGTAGGCGTGGGGTGGGGGTTTGATCTTGTTTAAATAGAAACAGTGCCTTCCAGGAAGATTCCTCCATACTATGCCTACTATCTATAGAAAGGCGATTAAGGAGACACCGGTTGGCCAGCCTTTTCTTCTATTGAAATATAGTGTGGAAGTCAAGGGGGAGGTGATCTTAGATGCTTGGTTCTCTTTCCTCAAAACTATTACCTAGTCTTTGGGGTACAGCTCCAACACCTTGCACCTAGTCACCCCATGAATAGAGCCTGCCTTTCTGATAGTATTGGTTTGTTCCTCCTCATCTAAGTGCACACACAGTGCATGCATTGTAACTGCTCCTACTTCCAAGCAGGTCTTCTTGGTCCTCTGAAAATTCAGAAAACGAAATGTCATGAGTGTGACAGAAAATTCAGAAAACAAAATGTCAAAGTGATCTTTCTCTGGTGGGTGGAAATCTTTGAGTGACTTTAGATGAAATTTCCACCCTTCTGGAAAATCCATCCTCATGGTCTGGGCCTGGAGGCTTGGAGGGTCACAGATGAGAAAATGTTACAGCTGGAATCTAGAGAATTCTTGGAAAGAACAACCTCTCCTTTTATTCTTGAAGAGACTGATTGAGGCTCAGAAGTTTTTGGAGGCTTTCCCAAAGATATACAACTGCATCAGGGTCTAGACCACAGCATACCCTGGATATTCTGCTGAAAAAGAAAAGTCCTAGAATTTTTCTTATGATTGGTCTGGTTCTCCCAAATTAAACTAGGTGGGAGAAGTTACTAATAAAGAATTCTGGTTAGTTGGCGAGCAGTGATTAATATTCCAGTGTTCCTCAGTTGATCATGAGTGTGAATTCACTTTGCTTGATTACGTAAGTTCCTCGAGGCCCTTTACTTGCACCTTCTTCTCTCATAGTACCCCAAGACTTGCCAGGCACATAGTAGGTGTTCAGTAGAGAACTGCTGAATTAAGTGATGCTCACACCCCACATGCACATCTCATCCTCCAAATTCTTCCCTAATGGACCGTGGTGACATGCTTTAATTAAAAGACCGCTGTTAAAAATGGAGCCCTGATGAGTAAACATGGTAATGTGTAATGGAGGGAATGATTCACTAGCTTCCAGCCACCAAAGTTTAATTAATCCACTGTAATACCATTTTATGTTATTAGATACTCACCATAGGGGAGAAGCTGGGCCTCTGCAGGGAATGTAAAGAAAGATAAGGACACTCAGCTTTCTAGGATTCTCACTGGCTGAGGCCCAGAGAGGAACGTTTCTCCCTCAATTGCTTCTTTGTCTAATTGCTACTCGTTGGGTAAACTTGGGTTCGATATTTGCTATTTCTGCAAAGTCTGTCTTTGAATGCACTTTGGTACCACACTCTACCTATAGAAGCTGCTTTATTTTCTTCTTTCTTCATCCACTACTCTGTTATTATTCCCATCCATCCATCTATTATATCCACCCATCTATCCATCCAGTCAGCTTGGAGTACCTTTCTTTTGTACCAGGCACTGTTTAAAGATAAGGTCCTAGACAATCTGGTTCTCCCCTTCTTCAGCTCCTACCACCTTCTTTTTCACTCCGCTGAGTGTCACAGCAGCCTTCCTGTTATCCCCTAAGGCCTTTGCATTGACATGCTCTTTGATTAAATGTGTTCTGCCAGATTCTTGCATGGCTCACTCCTGCATTTCATTCAGGCTTTTGCTCAAATGCAGGAGTACTGCATTTCTATTATACTATCCCCTTTACTCTGATTTTTGTTTCTTTGAGCCACTTATCACTACTTGAAATTATAGTATTTATTTACCTGTTTATTGTCCAGTTCTACCTTTAAAACAAGTTCCCTGAAAACAAGGATTTTTCTTTATCTTTGGTGCTACATTCCTAACACCTTAAAGATAGTCCAGCACAGAGTAAGTGCTCAATAAATATTTGTTGAATGACAGAATAACAATGGCTTTAATTTTGCCCTTGAACACCTTGCAGTCTATTTGGAGAGACAGAAATAATATTTAAGAAGATAAATAAAATAAGGTGGCCAGATAAATGGTGGACAAGGTGATCAAGTTTACTTGGAGGGGGAATTTCATGGAAGGCTGGGAACACTTAGATAAGGGTGATGTAGTAGATGACATGCCTGCCCCACCCACATCCCCCTGTACCACCTCCAGGTTCACCTGCATCTGCCATAGACAGTGACTGTGCCTACTAGTGCTTCCCACTCACCTGCTCAGGGTTTTGAATCTCTGTTTTTTTTCTGGTACTATAGGAGCTTTCTCAGCTTAGGTAGAGTGACCCAGAGGGGCTGGAAATGAAAGGCCCCAGAGGTCAGTAAATAAATACTTTTGCTTCCCTGTTCTGCACTGGGACAACTCAGAGGCACGTTCTCTGCAGTCGCTCCTAGAGGGAGTGAGTCCAGGTGTCCAAAGCAGTAACCCCCTCATACATACACCCCATATTGGCTTCCTTCCCTTCCCCGTCTCACTTCTCCACCTCACTTGGTGTCTTAGGCTCACTTCTTACATAAACCATCAGCACATACAATCTTGTCTCAGGGTCTGCCTTCAGGAAACCCAAACCAAGATAGTTGGCGTGGGGAAAGGCTTTTCCAGATACCATGAAAAAAGTCAGTAACCCATAGATTTCCCTGGGGTCAATGAAGTAGGAGCTGCCGCAAGAAACAGACTTCTCAGACACTGAACTAGGAAGTAAGGGGTGATTTATTTCAGCCGGGAGCAAGGCGGCATAGCTGCCTAACAGCCAAGCTTGTCTAACAAAGGAAATCTCTGCCTTTATAGAAGCTTACAACTCTAGATATTACACATGAGAGGGTCTTGGGTTTACAGCTTTAGAAATTACATGTGAAAGGGTCTTGGTCCACGGAGTAGGTGTGGGGTAGGGGTTTCATCCTGTTTAAGTAAAAACAATGCCTTCTGGAAAGATTCCTCCATACCATGCCTGCGATCAATAGGAGGGTGATTAAGGTGGTGCCAGTCTGCCAGCCTTTACTTCTCCTATTGAAATGAAATGTAGAAGTCAAGGGGGAGGTGGTCTTAGATGCTTAGGTCTCCCTCATCATCATCGCTGTCCAGCAATCTGAGCCCCTGCACCCCTTGCTGGTGCCATTGACCACCTACTCAAGTGTGAAGAGAGCCTCTGATCCCTGGTGGCGAGAGAGGCAGCAGAATGTGGGAAAAGGGTGGGAGTGTGGGAGTCAAGAGTCCTGAGATAACATGCGGTGCACCAGAGAGGCAAGTCCCCCCCCTGGTTTGTAGTCTTGTCGATGGCCCAGGGAGGTGTTTGAACTGTCTCATCCCTGAGCTTCCATGTTGCTCTGGGATGCCGTACCAGCTTCATAGTTTGCTTTTTTTTTTTTTTTTTTTGCTTTGTTTCTGTTTTGTTTTGAGACAGAGTCTCGCTCTGTCATGCGGTCTGGAGTGCAGTGATGCAATCTCGGCTCACTGCAACCTCTGCCTCCCAGGTTCAAGCAATTTTACAGCCTCGGCCTCCTAAGTAGCTGGGATTACAGACATGCACCACTGTGTCTAGCGAATTTTTGTATTTTTAGTAGAGACGGGGTTTCGCCATGTTGACCAGGCTGATCTCAAACTCCTGACCTTAGGTGATCAGCCTACCTTGGCCTCCCAAAGTGCTGGGATTACAGGCGTGAGCCACCACACTGGCCTGGTTTGCTTTTCTTCAATTCTCTCCCCTCACACTCCAATCATCTGTATTTGCCTTTCTGTCTGCATGCTGGGCCTAGTTTTGGAGGTCTGGCTGGTAAAATACCCAGTGTTAGTTTTCTCTGGTAAGGAAAATCGTTTTCTCTACGCCTGAGGTGTCATTATTGTTAGTAATGATGACATCAATCTACCTCATCAGGGCCTGTGAGTACTTAACTAAGAAAAATGCTTTTGTCGTTGTTAGTAAATATGAAGTGTACCTACTCAATCAGAATGACACCTCCAGACGGGGGAGTCCATTCCCATCCCCACACCCCAACTGCTCATTTGCAAATGAGCCCTTCTTCAAATGACAGTGTTTATTTTTCACTGATGTTTCAGCACTTTGACAAATATATTTTTCCATGAAGAGAAACATAATTAACTTAAGTCATTTATATTAATCACAAAGGGGGAAAATCATGCAAAACAGGGGTAATTTTGTACTGAACAAGGCACGATATCTAATGAATATAGATGATGCTGATTTATGTGTTTATCCAAAAAGCATCAGTGGGGAAAAAAAAAGCCACCACCAAACCCCATCCCACCCCCACAAAAACAAACAAATGAAAAAAAAGCCTTCAAGGTCTGTTTAATGAGGCTTCCTCGTTTGGTGACATCCTGCCCACAGATTGAAAAATAAAATGACTTTTTAAGTGTTTATGGAGCTTGAAAAGCCAGAGAAATTCCTTCCCAGCGTGGGTGTCCTCTGCATGAATCCAGGGAAACTGGAATTACTTATTCCTGCAAACCCAGTCTACCAGGTGGGCTGGCATGGACTGCTTCCCACTGAAGCTTCGGGAAGGATTCTAAGGTCTGTCACTGCAGGATGTGGTCAACAGAGTTCTGGATTCAATAGCTCAGATTCCCCAGCTGTATCAACCAGTGGGGGTGGATCCATCTGATGGAAGGTTGGAACGATTCACCACTGTGAATATGAGTGGTAACACTTCCTGTTCGTGTAGTTCTGTCTACCCCACACTCGTGAGTAAACTAATTGGCCGGGGCTCACAGATACAAAGAAGAAAGACTCAGGCAAGTAGGAGGAGACAAAGAAGTACCCCAGGAACGTCATTAAGTCACAGAATGTTCGAGCTGGAAGCCCATACCTGGCATGAAACTCACCTCCTCATTTTCCCACTGAGGAAACTAAAAACCAGAGAATGACAACAGTTGGCATTTGTTGAGCATTCACTATGCGTCGGGCCCTGTTCTAAGTGTTTTTCGTGTTTTAACCCTCACAATAATTTTATGAGATCGGTACTATCATTATACCCATTTTACAGATGAGGAAACCAAGGCTCAGAGAAAGAAGGGTGCTTTTGCAAGAAAGGTCCCATAGCAAGAGACTGGCTGAACTGGACCAGACCCCAGACTTTGGTCTTTCCAAACCCTTCATCCAGAGGGGAGGAAAGCTGGTCATTTGTGTGAATGAAACACCTGGGGGCGGGGGGGGGGTGGTTATGCCAGACTTTGGAAATTTTTAGGAGCTCATACTATCTCTTTTTATTTTATGTGGTCTGTTCCCTTTGTTGCCACTAGCCATAAACATGCCTACAAAATCTCAGAGGACTGCGAGCTTGCCTCAGGGACACAGAGGTGACGGTTTAATGAGCTATGAGATGATACTCCTGGGGATCCGGGTTGGAATTATTGGGCAGAGGCAGCGAATGTGTGTCAGCAGAGGAGCAGTGCTCAAGGGTCCCAGAAGAACAGAGAGAGGCCAGCTCTGGAGATGGTCTGGGACCTCGCAAGAGCAGCCACTGCTCATTTTGCTGGTGGAAACATTGAGACAGGCAACTTGTTCCTGTCAACTCAGGTTAGTGGTGAGCCCTGCCTACCTTAATCCTTTGCCTGGCCACCATTTTTCCTCCACCCCAGGCCCTCAAATATTAAATAGGAGTCCTGAGGGGCAGTGAACTCTGGAGCCAGAGTGTCTGGATTCGATGCCTGCCTCTGCCACTTACTGTGTGACCTTGGAGGAGGCTGCTAACCTCTCTAGACTCAGTTTCCTGTACCTCCACCATCGGCTGGTTAAGGATTAAAGAGCTTGATGTATGCTAAGCACTTAGAACAGCAGAGCAGCATATGTCAGCATCAGCCATCATCACTATTGTAATTAGAAACGACCCAAAGCCTTTGAGCACCCACCTCCTTATCAGTGACCGCATACAAGTCTTAAGCAAACACCAGCTTTGGACAGGTCTCGGGTGGTGGGGAGGGCAGACGGGTGTCTGGCACAGGGGCTGGCTGCAGCCGCATCTGCCTGCATGCACACTGAACCTCCTGCCCACTGACCAGGCTGCAATTTGTCTCTTGCCTGGTCCGAAGCTCCCTGCACAGGCCAGGCCGAGAGCAGGCGCCAGTCCAGGGCCCCATCTATCCTCCACGGCCTGGATGGTGGGGCTGGAGAGTGCATCTGTCACTGTCTCTGGTGGCATGGATGACTGGCATGTCATCTTTGACAAATGTCTGTGCTGGTGAGCTCTGTGCGGCTGTGGGTACTTACAGATGCCGAAAACTCACAGACACAGAAGGGCTGCTCCACACCCTGGCACACACAAATGAGGACCAGGCAGCTATGGATTGTTAGGTGGGGGAGAGGAGGCAAAAGAGTGCAGGATTTGGACTGGGAAGACCTGGGCTCTGTCTCTCAACATATCCTCTCTCTGCACCAGGGTTTCCTCACCCATGAAGTGACCCTAAAGGTCTCTGCCCTGTCTTCAGTGATATCATAGGAATCAGTCATAATTTTCATTATACTGTTAGTAATGATGGTTTTGAACTCTTATCACACACCTGCTTTGGCTCAGGCACTTATACATACACACACTTGCTCACCAAATTCCCACAAGCTCGTTTTACAGATGAGGAAACTGAGACGCAGAAAAGCAAGTTGTCTGGGGTCACATAGCAAGTGTCAGAGCCGTCTTAGGACACATAGGACACACCTTAGGTGCATATGGTAGGTCAGGGGTCAACAAATTTTGTCTGCAAAGGGTCAGAAAGTTAATGCTTTATGCTTTGCAGGTCCACGGTCTCTTGTATCTACTCATTGGTACCATTGTTGTCTGCAAGTCAGACAATAAATAAATGAGTGTGGCTATATTTTGATGCAATTTTATCTCTACAAAAACAGTTGGCCAGCTAGATTTAGTTCAGGGTCTCTCAGGCCATAGTTTGCTGACCCCTGGTCTAGGCTTCCAAATCAAAGGAGATGACAATGAGAAAGGGCTGTTTAAACTTCTGAGAGGTAGTATCTGGTGTAGTTCACATCATGGACTTGGGAGCCAGCCTGCTTGTGTTCCACCTCCAGCTGGGTCACTTATTGGTTGCGTGATCCTGGGCAAGTGACTTAATAGCTCCATGCCTCAATTTACCCATCTGTAAAATGGGACTAATAGTACCGTTTAGACCACAGCGTTGTTGTGAGGGTTAAATGATTGATCATGTAAAGAACTTAGAGTAGGGCCTGGCACTACCATCATGAGTGCTGGGTAGATGTCACCTGTGATCACATGCCAGGGGATTTTATCTGCATTACCTGAGAGTCTGATGCTTATTTAGATGATGGACGGTGCAGAAGCTCCTGGCTCAGCTCTCCTGGACCCAGCTTTCTTCTCTTCTTTTGCCACCAACACAAATCCTATATGGGGAAAGTACCTGCCTTATCCTTTGTTCACCATCTCAGTGGCAGTCCCAGCCCCCTAGGATGCCAGACGTGAAAGAAACCTTAGGACCTAGTCTGCTTCTTACAACCATAAGGACCTTGAGGCCCAGAGAGGGGAAGCAACCTGCTCAAGGTCACACAGTCCTCGGGTGGCAAATGCACTTCTTCTGACTCCCTAGTGAATGATTTTCCCAAGTCAGTAGCTTCCTTCTCTCAGACCAGTTCTCCTGGCTTAGTAAAATGCTAGTCATTTTCCTGCAGGGGAAGGCATCCAGGCAGACATGGCTTCCTACTGCCTGGGGCTGGCAAACACAGGTGTGAAGGACGGACACGGGCCAGCTGCTTTCTACCCACACACACGCCTTGGACACCCCTTTGTCCATCCAGACACCTGAGCCCAGCTCATCCCCAGCCAGGCCCCTGTCTCCTCACTGGCTGCTGAAAAGCCTCCATCCTCTGGTCCTTCTTGAGGAGGAACTGCAGGTAATATTTCCTGGATAAAGCTGGGAGTAGACATTATATAGTATATGTAAACACATCACCCTTGAGTCAGGGGGCATTTGAGTTTTCTAGGTGTTGGTACCTACTGTTGTACATTAAGGAAACAAATAAATAAAAAGTCCAGGCAGCTGTTCTGGTAATTACTAGCTAGTCCCTAGTAGTTCCTATTGAACATAGACAGTTTCATTTTCATACAGTATCAAGATCAGATGAGGTGTCTCCGTGACCATAATGGAGCATGAAAAACAGGATACGGAACCACAAAAGAATGAACATCCTTTTCTTCCAGCTAATACGAGTGACCCTATTTCTTTGCCAATGACAACTCTAATTCTGCTTCAGACAGCACCCAATCTAGAAAACCCTTGCTTCCTAAGCCTACTCCAAAATCACTCAGCACCAGTAAAAACCCTGTGACAAGCCCATCCTCACTCCCTCTTACTGAGCTGCTCCATGGTTCCTCATGGTGCGTGCTCTCCCCTGTTGCATGGGAGGGAGACTAACTTTATTTGACTGTGATGGTGATCCTGGTCTTTGGGCACTGGCCTTTTTTTTTTTTTTTTTGAGAGGGAGTCTTGCTCTGTCACCAGTCTGGAGTGCAGTGGGATAATTTCGGCTCACTGTAACTTCTGCCTCCCGGGTTCAAGTGATTCTCTTGCCTCAGCCTCCTGAGCAGCTGGGATTGCAGGCATGCGCCACCATGCCTGGCTAATTTTGTATTTTTAGTAGAGATGGGGTTTCACTATGTTGGTCAGCCTGGTCTCAAACTCCCGACCTCAGGTGATTCGCCCGCTTCGGCCTCCCAAAGTGCTGGGATTACAGGTGTGAGCCACCAAATTTTCATACTTTTAATAGAGATGGGGTTTCACCATGTTGGCCAGGATGGTCTCAATCTCTTGACATCGTAATCCCCCTCCTTGGCCTCCCAAAGCATTGGACTTTATCACCATATTTATTGGGATTAAAACATGGATGGATGAGGTGGAGGAGAAGTGTCAAATGGTGAGGTGGTTTGGTGGAGAATTTTAAAAAGCCAATCTCTAATATCCTCTAGAGAATCAGATGTTTTACATGTATTAAGGTAGCTCTGATTAAGTGGATCCTACCACAAACATTATTTCATTCTATTCTTTTAATAACCTTGATGGAGCATTAACACTCCCCCTTTGTATAAAAAAAAAAAAAACTGATGTTCTGCAAGCTTAAAGAACCTGCCTGGAGTTCTCAATCTAGTAAGTGGTGGATCCAGGAACCAGGGGTCTTCTGATGCCAACTTGGTGTTGATACTTTGATATAAGGCTAATCTTCAGTCTGTGTAGCAGGAGGACTCTATGCATCATCTGGTTCTCACTGTTGACAGCACTGATGACCCTAAGATGAGAGATCTCTAGAATATGCCATCCACACTGTCAGAGTCAACGAAGGGGTTTTGGCAGCCATGGCGTCTCCATTTTCAGAGCATGCACCATTCCCTAAGGCCAGGCTTTCAACCCATCTGGTCTGAAGCATGCGATCCATGCTGTTGGTCTTACCCTAGGAGATGGTGATCAGAGAGGAGCCCTACTGATTTGCTCCTGTTGACGCTGATCTTAGCTTTTAGCACTTTCTTAATCCTCATTTCTATAGGGAGAATTCACAGAAGGGGACCATCTAACCTCATCAAAAGGTGTCTCCAACAGAGTGGTGGGACCTAGCTTCACATTCCATTTTGCAAGATGTGTTTCATAGGTATGGGAGCTGACTAGAGTTGGATTTTTTTTTTTTTAGCAGGACAACTGTCACTTGGGGGCAGCTGAGAGTCTGAGGACTTTGGAAGTTGAAAGGGGTTTATCTTGGGAACTATCTTCCCCTATTTTAGGAAAACCACCGGTCTGAATCCTTAAGTGGAGAACTGTGTCCCAAGTACCTAACCATTGTTCTTGGAGAAAACGTTGAAGTCAGCCCAAGTCTGACTACCCATTCTTTCAATAGAAAGAAAATGTATGTCTATACACGCTCTACAGTCATGGAAATTTTGGTATATTTCATCAGTCTGTGCCTTTGAAGAATGAGAAAATGTCTTTTCTCAATAACACAGACCTTTGGAATCCATAACAAAGTGTGATTCTAAGCTGAGTTACCCAGGCTGTGGAACATGTATCTAGCAGCGATTGTAGTGGCTTTGTCTGACCTTGGGAATCAGCCCAGTTTTGTGGGTTCAGGTGTGGGGCTCTCATGTGGAAGAGGGGATATCATGTGAATGCCATCATCCTTAGATGTAGGAGCCCACCTTGGGATGGGAGAGGGGAGGACTTCCTCCTTTCAATGGGTCTGCAGGTTCCTTTGGGGTCTAGACTGAGGGGAGACAGGGGTGGGTCTAGGGATTCTGATTCGAGAATGTTCAGCTGGCCCACCACAGGGTGCCTGCCAAGGAAAAGCAGAAAGCCTGAGGTAAGGGCAGGGGGCCTCTAAGTCCCAGAGTAGCCATGTTGAGAGGTAGCAGAAGTCACCTCTCTGTGTTGTCCTTGTTATCTCACGTGTGTTCAATGAAGCTTTGCTGGGCACCCATACTCTGGTTGCCTCTACTGGATAATTAACATTGCGTCCTTCATCACCCCATGGAACCCTGGCCTCCTTGACCTGTTCTCTAGGGTACACTGCTGCTCCTAGTCTGTAATGACCCCATGTGTATGACTGTCCCTTCCCTTTCTTCAAGTGTCACTTCTTAGTAACACTTTCCCTGACCACCTGTCTAAATTTCTAACTTCCGAGGTCCTGCTATAATTTTTTCTCCTTTTTCTAACATAGCATATACTTTCCTTACACATTTTGCTTATCACCTGCCTTTCTCATTAGAGTATAAGCCTCATGAAAGCAGGGGATTTTTGTCTGTTTTGGTCATGGTTGTTTTGGTCCTTGGGGTTTAAAACCCAGTTGGATGCATCGTAGGCACTCAATATACATTTGTTGAAGGAATAAACAAATTTTTTCCATTTCTATTTAGAGTTTTTATTTCATCAAATGCTCATTATTTATTGATATGACCACGTTTTTCCCCTTGAATTTGTGATATGATAAATTGCATCAATTGGTTTCCTGTTATAAATCTGTGTTGCTAGGATAAATCCAACTTGATCATAATGACATTTTGCCAGATTTCATTTTCTGGTGTTTTATTTCAAGTTTTTACATTTACATTCATAGGAACAATTGGTTTATAGTTGCATTTTATTAAACAATCTGTATCAGCTTTCAGTACTAAGTCAATGTGGGTTTCATAAAGTGAATTGCAGTGCTTCATCTTTTTCTACGATCTGGAAGAGTTTAATTAACATTGGAATTATTTGTTCTTTAAAAGTTACATAGAACTCAGCTGTGAAACCATCTGTTCCTGGTGCCTTTTATAATGGTAGATCTTTAATCACCTTTCTAGTATCTCCTGCTGAAATTGGCCTTCTTGTTTTCTGCTTCTCCTTGGTCAATTTAGGTAATTTATATTTTGCTGGGTAATTATCTATTTTTTCTAGATTTTTCATTTTGCTGCCACAGAGTTGGTGAAGAATTCCCTTGGGATCTTTCAATCTCAAGTGCATCTATGGTTATGTCTCCTTTCCGACTCCTGATCCTGCTTGATTTTGTTCTCTTTTTTTTCCCCTTTAATCAGGCTCATGACAAATGTGCCTGATCTCAGCACTTTGAAGAAATAGGGAGAGCTGTGCCCATACTTGGAACCCTCTAGTTCACGGAGAGGAGCCTGTAGGAGCCTGGCATTAAGCAGCTCAAGAAGGCAGCGTAGCAGGAGCATGGCGGTGCACAGAAGGGAGGGACTTTGGCTCTGGGCTCTACCACTTTGTGGTCTTGTGACCTTGGCAAAACATTTTGGTTCTCTGCACTTTAGTTTCATTATCTGTTTTTTGTTTTTTGCTTTTTTTAATTTTCAAGTTTTTCACTCCTCTCAGCTCATATCTAAAGTTTCATTATCTGTGAAAGGGGGATACTAGAAGTACCCACCTCACGTGGCTAGAGAGGTAGATGGGTGTTTATGTACAAAGAGTGTGGCACAATTGTTGGCAGAGAGTAAGTGCACAATAAACATCAGCATCTTTATGAAGGGAACACAGGGGTGGGGCAGGGGGTGGGGAACACGAGGCCACAAGGATTCCTGAAGTCACTGGGAATCCTGTAAGAATAGGCTTTGAACTCCTATCCTGTAGATATTTGAGAGGAGATGTGACCTTCTTTTGTGGTCCTAAGCTAGTTAGAGCTGAGGTCCCAGCAGTGATACATATATTCTCTCACCGAATCTTCTCCAGATCCCCACAAGGAAGGTTTTAGGTAGAACCTATGAGACTGCCAATTTTTAACCTACAAAGACACCTTCATGTGGTTTACCCTAATGTTATCCCTATCATTCCCACTTTCAGATGACAGGCTCAGAAGGGTTAAGCAGGTGTTTGATGGTCACACAGCCTGTTTGTGGAGAGTACTTTGGTCAAACCAGAGCTATATAATTCCAAAGCCTATGTGAGAGTTACCCACATGGTCAGAAAAACAAAAAACCACAACAGCCATTGCAAATTCAACTTGAATGAGGTGGCCTGTACTGATGGCTGAGAAGTAGTAGCTGTCTGAGCATAGAGGAAGACGCTGAATGGGGTTGGTAGGGGCAGAGTTCCACTGAAGAGAGATCCTAGGGTCGGTCAAAAGATGCAGTCCTTAACGCTCTGACCTGTCAGTGGCAGCCACTGCCATTCTGCCATTCTAACATTTTATTCCTGGAATGATTTCAGCAAGTATCCTACTAAGGGGCAGATACTTAAGGTATTCATTGGCAGGACTCAGGGGCTCTTGAAAGACAGGGAGCCCCCTCCCACGTATCTTGTAAACACCTTACTGTTACCTGACACATGGTCATTTGTAAAGGTTTTAGCTAGTTACATAAGGGACTGCTCATCCAGACAGAATTTTGGGGAAGGAGAGACAGGGGTGCTGCTCACCTGGTTTTGCCCAGTATGGGCCTGAGAAAATTAGCTCTAATCGTCACATAGAGTTGTTCCAACCAGGAATCTATGAGTCACAATTCTTAGGGTAGGTCCTTTAACTTGGGACTTCATGAAGATGACAAAGAGATTTGTTGATGAGAATGTCTGGAACTTCATGAGGATGCGTGTAGGTACCTGGTACACACGTACGAACAACAGACTGATGAGGACATAGAGAGCTGTGATTTTCATCTCCAGGCCTCCCATGCTAAGGAACTAGGGATAATTATTAACCAGAAGGGCTGGGATGTTAGCATTGTGGTCTGGTCGGAAGCTCTGTGCTGGGACATCAACTTCCAGGATCCTCCTTCCTGAGTCTCAGCCACTGCTTATGTCTTTACTCAAACACTCACTAAGGGCCCAAAGATCTGGGTCTTTCAGTGGATTCCCAGGGGGAAGGCTGCCCCTCTCCAACACACTGCAAAATTCTGACACTGGCTGAGAATTGCCACAGCTCTGGTCTCCAACTGAAGAGCACGGAGGCTTCCTTATTTCTATGCGGACCAGTGAGACTTTGCCCTGGCATTTCTATCTCTGCTTGCAGGCATGATAAGAGTCATCTCAGTCCTATTTACTAGGGGTGAAGGTGATTCTTTTTTTTTTTTTTTTTTGAGGTGGAGTTTCGCTCTTGTTGCCCAGGCTGGAGTGCAATGGCACAATCTCGGCTCACGGCAACCTCCGCCTCCCAGGTTCAAGTGATTCTCCTGCCTCAGCCTCCCGAGTAACTGGGATTATAGGCATGCACCACCACGCCCAGCTAATGTTTGTATTTTTAGTAGAGATGGGGTTTCTCTATGTTGGTCAGACTGGTCTCAAACTCCCAACCTCAGGTGATCCACCCACCTCGGCCTCCCAAAGTGCTGGGATTACAAGCATAAGCCACCGTGCCCAGCCAAAGGTTGTTGTTAGAATCCAGACCGAAAACAGAATCCCTATTTGTGAAGACCAGGCAGTTCCTGTGAAACCCACTGTGGTTGATGCTGTGTCCTTCTAATTCCCTGTGGTACTCTGGGTTCAGTACACACAGACGGTGTCCTACTATAAACACCTGCTGCTCTCTGCTGGAAGGCTTTCTCTGGTGTCAGAAGATTGGTCAGTTTAATAAAGGGACAAACTGGAAGTGCCTGGAAGTTAAGGTTTGTGGGAAGAACACTCAACCAACAGCAAAAGAGAGTTAGTGGATAAGTACCTCAGTTCCCTTGCTCCTTGGTGGGACAATCCTGAGATATGTTCTGCACAGCCTCCTACAGTGGACTTGGACCTAATTGCTCACAGTGGTAATCAGATCACTAATACATTCATTTCCTGTCTTGATTCCTCATTCTCTTACTGGTGCTTCCTGGGTTCACTTTCTAAATAACTACTTGTTTCAGGATCTGCTTCTGGAAAACCCAGTTAAGACATCCCTTAAATATCCCTCCCTCTCCACCCAGCGGCCTATACATACTTGTTCATTGATCGGGTGACACTGCCAATCGCCAGCAGGCAGCTTCCTCTCTCTTGGCTAGCCTGTTTTCTGCAGCTTAGGGCGTTGGGGTTTGTGAATCTAGAGAATTTTAGTCAAACTTGCGTATTTGGCTACTTGAGCAAGGCTTCACCAAACCCATATTATTTACTGCTCAGTGAGTTTCCCAGTGAGGATCCAGGGGGTCTTCAAGGATGAATGAACATGGTGGCGGGTTGGGGGGAACTTACCTTCACTTGTATCTGAAAACAGCAAGACTTTGGGTTGGATGCCAGGGCTCTACTGTGCGATCTCCCCTGTTGCTGTGATCTCTCAGGGCAGTGTTGGCCCATAGACTGCATGGAACTTCTTCATGGCCAGTCCAGCCATCCTCAAGTGGTGAACATTCTGGAGCTGGTGGTTTCTTCGGCACTTCTGTCACTCCTCAGTCAGAAGCAGTGTGATTTGCGAATCCTCAAGTTCAAGGTCGAGCTCTGCCTGTGACCTGGTCCCTGAGGTCCTGACTTGTGTCCACCGCCTCCTGTCCACCTTCACTAGATGTTGAATGGCATCTCAAATAAGATGCTCAAACAGAGACTCCCTCTCCTGTGGTCTCCTCCAACATGGCTAATGGGCAACTTCTTCCTTCTAGCAGCATGGGACCAACAACTGTGGGGTCATTTTGACTCTATTCTTCTCACATCTTACATCTCGTCCTCTAGTCAATACTGTTGACTTTACCTCCATAATCTAGCCAGGCTCCGTGTGATCGCATCTTCCCACCTCCACTACTGCCTCCATGGTTCAAGCAACCATTATTTCTTGCCTGATCTCCTACATGGACTCTTGACTTCACCCTTGCCGACTGTCCGTCTATCCACAGCACGGTAGCCAACTAAATCCTAAGTCAGGACAGGTCCCTTCTCTGTCAGAGCCCCCATGGGCTCCCATCCCGCTAGAGTCAAGGCCAAGTCTCTGCAAAAGAACCTCTCCCTCATACCTCTCTGCACATCTCTGACTTAATTTCCAACAACTCACCTCCTGGCTAGCTGCCCTCCAGCTACAGCATCCTCTTTGCTTTTCTTCCAGCACCCCAGCATGCCTTGTCTCAGGAACTCTGCACTTACTGTCCCCTTTGCCTAGAATATTCTTCTCCCAGAAGAAGCTTCACCTCCTTGAGATCTTCACTCTAGTGTGACCCTACGTAAAGCTGCCTCTGCCTCCAAAGCCCTGTCTATCCCCCTTGTCCAATTTACTTTTCTCTCCAGTACCCATTGCTATCTGGCATTTCATAGACTTTGCTTAGTTATAACTATCTAGAAGGTTTGGCAAGTGGTAGGTGTTTGACCTGTGTCTGCTGAGAGTGAATAGATAAACGCATATATAATTAAACTGTAATCTTGCAGGAAGAGGCTCACTCTAAGGAAACCAAAGGTTTCCCCGGCATTTGTCAGCCACATCAGGAATGAGTTTCTGGCTTTCTCAGCTGAGAAATGATTTAATGGGATAGATAAACTGGACGGGGTCAGAGGTATATTTACTCTGTTCATCTGTAGGAAGGGACAGAGTCAGGGACCCCTGAATCCACAGTGGGGGCATCTGAGGTCTGTGCTTACTGGCCTCTTTATCTAAGTTGCTCTAATTTTGAGTGCCTATGACAGTTTTCTTTGTGCTCCAGAAGTGTGTGTGCGTGTGTGTGTGTGTGTGTGTGTGTGTCTAAAAGTACCCAACAGCCTAATGAATAAGGACTCAGCAATGTAAGCCAATGTAACAATGGTAATAAGAACGTACAGCCCCAACTCTCCAGGCTGCACCCAGAACCTCAGTCCCAGACATTTTAAGCATCCTGACCACTCCCCTCACAGCTGAGGGTCTGGACCAACCACCTGCCCTCACGGCATGTGGCTCCTTCTTTCTGGGAGTGGGGCTTGCCCCTCTTTCCACAGCTCTGACACCAGGGCAGCAGTGCTAGCCTGAGCCCATCCCAAGCTTGGGGCCCTACCCTCCCATGTGTACCCAGGGGCCTGAGTGGAGGCTTCCCTGCTAGTCAAGATACATAGCTCTTTCAGGGCTGGGCTGGCGGCCACTTGGTTGTTATGAAACAGTCTATGTCTTCCCATCATGGTGGGCATGTCCAGGGTCAGGGCGAGGCTGGCGGCCTCTCCGTTTGCTCTAGCTGGGTTGGCAGTGCTTCATCCTGCTAAGCTGGATAACTGCAAAGCCCTCACTTGTCACCCACCTCTCATCCTTCCTCCACACAAAAGCCAGAGGGACACTTTCAAAGACTAAATTCTATAATGCCACTGTCCTGCTCAAAACCGCTCAATTGCTCCCCATTGCTATTAAGACAAAGTCCAATCTCAACAGCATTGGCTCAGCATATAAAGCCTTTCATGAGCTGGCTTCTGGCTACCTCTTAGTCCTGCCATACCTTCCTCCAATCCACACTGGGTGGGACCAATTCTCTCTGTTCTCTGTGCACTCATGAGGTTCTATCAGCCTATTCCAGCACCATTCACATTACATTGCAGTCACGTGCTCCCTCCTCTGGACCTTGCACTCCTCAAAGGCAGATGCTGGGCTAAATCTTTTAAAATCTTTGATACTTGGCACAATGCCTTGCTCATGGTACAGCTCAGTGAATGTGTGTGTTTGCACACGTCTGTGCATGTTCATGAAATGAATGGATGAAGCCCAGCTCTGTACGGTCCAGGATATCAACCTGCTTTCCCTCTTTCCATTTTTCACCTCCTGAAGGTGGAAGTGGCTAGGGAGGACCCTTTAATCCCCTCTTCCACTTTCACTGTGAGGATTACTGGCTGCCTGCTACTTGCCTCTCATACCTGGCCACTGCAATTTCACTGGCTTGCCTTTTGCTCCTTACTCTCCCATCCTTACGTAGCTGGTGTCTCCCCTCCCCTCCCATGCCCATCCATCCATGGAACCAAATGGCCTCTTTTCTGTATAGGTCTGTAGCAGACACAGGTGGTGCTCTGTCACCAACTGACTGTGTGGCCTGGGAAAGTCAATTAAATTCTCTGAGAACCAGCCTCAGGGGGGCCATCCAAGGCCCTCAGATTGGGCATTGCACAGTGCTACAGACTACGCAGTCTATTGAATGACGCTCCTGGGTCAGGCAGTACAGTGACCCAGCTCACGTTCCTCTGATCAAAGGGGATGTGCTGCTGTGTGGGATGACAAGTGTGATGATAACATAGTGCCTAGCAGCTGAGCACATGCTAAATGCTTGGTTAAGTGGTAGTATTTGAAGTGGTTTTGTTATCATTACTATTACTATCGTCATTGTTGCCTAATGAATGTGAGCCTCCCTTTCTTCCGACCCACACGGTATGGTTGTAGCTTCCCTCTGTGGTGGTGGGAAGTAGAGGATGTTAGTCTTGCATGGCATTTCTTGAGCTGGGTGGTCATGTCAGGGTGGATTGCTTTGTCACATGGAAGATATCACTATTGCCTGCCACTGATGGGGTAACCATGGCTGTTCTTCATTTCCTGTTACTGCTTTGGTTGAAATGAAACACATGCCCATAAACGTACACTCAGAGAAGGACCATCTGTCTTTGCTCAAGCTCTACAGTGACAAATGGAAACATACAGGATTGGCAGAGGGGCTGGACAGTGGGCACTGTGTCCTCTAATCCAGTAGGTTGGTCCCCTTGCACCACGCAAGAGAAAACTGTGGTGCCTATTTTTTTGAGATGGTCCATGATGAATATTCCTTATGTTTCCAGAGTGTCCCATAAATATGCCCCATTCTTCCCTCATGTAACCCCCCTGCCCCAGTCTTGACCTCACAGGTTTCAGGACTCTGTACCCCTCCAAGCAGAAACTCCCTCTTCTGCTGACTCTGCACTTGTACAAACTTGAAGTAAGTGTTCTTTAAATTTCACACCCCGGATGCCTCACTTGTCTCATCCTCATCATGGTCATGCTTCTGTCTTGTAAATTTTCACCACCCTGGACTGGTCTGTGAATCAAAGCCATTCTCTCCACTTGACAGTTCTTAGAAAACAGCTGTTTTTTCCCCAGGCAAAGAATTGGGGGAGAGCATTGAGCCCAAGGAAAGAGAGTGTCTTAGCTCCAGTCGCTATAACAAACATATCATACACTGAGTGGCTTAAGCAGCAGACATATAATTTTTATAGTTCTGGGGACTGGGAAGTTTAAGATCAAAGAGTGACAGATCTGGTGTCTGGTGACGGTCTTCTTCCTGGTTTGCAGACAGATGTCTTCTTGTATCCTCATATGGTGGAGAGAAGAGAGAGTGAAAGCAAGCTGTCTCTGTCTCTTCCTATAATATTATTCATGAGGGCTCCACCCTCATGACCTAATTATCTACCAAAGGCCCCACCTCATAATACCATCTCCTTGGGGTTAGAATGTCAGCATATTCATTCTGGTGGGACACAGACATTCAGTCTATCACAGAGGGGAAGGAATCCCTTCTGGTGGTCCTTCACACTGTGCTCCAGTTGGAATTTTTCATTTTCTTTTCCCTGAGTGTCTAAAAACAGGTAGATATTGTACACCGCAAGGGCTCGTTTCCCTGCCAAAAACCTTACCAAATCTGCATAGGAGAGTCACAACCCCTCTGCTGCCATTCCTCTGACCTTACTACACTCAGATTGAGCGTGCATCAGAATCATAGATAGCTGAGCACCACTGTTCTGAATTTCTGAGAAGGTAACCCTGTGTCGGGGCACGATAATTTGCATCTAACACTTTCCAGGGAATGCTAATGCTGCTGGTCCAGAGACCACACTTTGAGAACTACTGAGCTAAAGAAAACTTTGCTCCCTTCCCTCACACTTGGGTTAAATAACAAAGTCTTTTTTTTTCATGAACTCGAAGGGAGAATTCCCTTGACTTCAAAGTGTATGTTGTTTTTGGTGATAGGAAGTGAAGAAGGGTAGTTTCCCCACATTTTTATAATTATAATTGGCACACAGAAATGTTAGCCATTTGTGATCCCTGTAATGAAAAAGGCATTGTGTACAAATGTGACTGGTATGAGATTTGTGCATTCAATAAAGTACAAAAAATATCATACATTATCATGATCGGGCTTTGTGGTTTATAAAGAGTGTCTGCATGCATTTTCTAATTTGATCCTTAGGGACACCCTGTGAGGTGACCAAGGCATACATCATTGCCCCCTTCTATAGGTGAGGAATCACAAGGGGAATTAACCTTTTACTTGTTTGCTGTGTGGCAGGCACATCACACACAGCAGCTTGTTCAGTCCTCACAACCACCATCGGAAACAGGGATCATTACTTATCACGGAGATCAAGAAGCAGGAGTCTGAGAAACTGAGTGATTTGTCAAAGGTTATGCATTTAATTAGCAGCAGAGCCCGAACGAAAATAAATTTCTCCTGACTCAACATTCAGGGCTCTTTCTAAGACACCACGTTTTGTGAAATTTATAACTCTTCAAGTTGTTATAATGAAAGAGAATCTTGTTCTTCCTTCAGGTGCTGTCTCTCCTTCCCTCTTTGAGTTCAGTATTTTTCAATCGAGTTTTCAGATATTTTGTGACACAGAATCAAGACACTTGGGGGAGAGTTGGAACCAGATAGGCTAAGCTGAGTCACAGTAAGAAAGAGGGAGTGAGTGGAAGGAGGTGGTTGGGGAATGCTGCTGGGTTGAGTGTTGAGAGTGTTGTGGGCTTGGCAACTGAGGGGCCCCAGAGTGGTTGCCAGGTGGGGTCTGTGAGAGGAGAGAAAGGAATTTCACAGTTTGTTTGTGGAATTTACATCGGATCCCTGTTAATATTCTTTAGGAGTTGCAGGAAAGTTGAAATAAATGCAAAATTACTTTTGGCAACTGTAATGTGCTCATTTATAGGTGATGCTATGCAGAGAATGGGTCTCATGGGACCCCAGCTTATATTAAGGTTACATGTGCATATGTTTGCAGGAGACGTTTGAATGTGAAAGGTGAGATGTGAAAAATGGGTTCAGTGACAAGAGACACTAGGGCTGAGAAAGAAGAGAGAAGGGGAGGAAAGAATAAAAGAGAGAGAAAGAAGAAAAAGTGGAAGTTATCAGGAAAATGAACAGGTAGGGACAGACATACAGAGAGGTCTCAGGGAAAGAGAAACCAAGGAAAGTAAATGTTTCTTCTACCTGTGTCCCAAGGCTATCTGCTACTGTGTTTCCCAAACTTTCTGAAATGTGATTAACTATTAGGAATATGTTTTCCATTGCTACCCATTACTTACACGGACACACAACTGAAAAAAAAAACACCAAAAAAAAAAAAAAAACCAACCCTCTTTTATTTCTTTTTTCTTTTTTAGAGATAAGGTCTTGCTCTGTCACCCAGGCTAGAGTGCAGTGGCATGATCATAGCTCAATGAGGTCTTGAACTCAAACTCCTGGGCTGAAGCAATCCTCCTGCCTCAGTCTCCGACGTAGCTGAGATTACAGCCACCAGCCACTGCACCTGGCCCTTTAAAAGAAAATAATGCTTATGCCTGTGGGCAGCAATGAGCCCCATCTCCTAGTATTCATGCTATTTTGTGGTCCTCTCTCACACTGAATCTGGACCGCTTCAGCCAGTGAGACATTAGCAAGGGTACAAGCCTCTGAGTGAAGGCTTGGTAAGCTCTAGCTTACTGGGGGGGTTTGTCCTCTTAGAAGGTTTACTTTTGTGGTGCTTCCCCTGGGAACCAAGCTGTCATATTGTGGCAAGCCTAAACTAGCCATACGGAGAGGCCACTTGGAGAAGCACCAAGGTCCAGCTGAGCTCCCAGCTGATAGCCAGCAACAACTTGCCAGCCCTGTGAATGAGGCATCTTGGAAGTCAATCTTCCAGCCACGGATAAGCCACCTCACCTGATGCCCATGAAGCAGAGATGAACTGTCCTCTCTGAGCCCTGCCAAACTGCAGAATCATGAACAAATAAATGTTGTTTTAAGCCAAGTTTTGGATTGTTTTGTTTTACAGCAATAAATAAAAATTAACAGCAATAAATAAGAAATATCCTTATTATAAGTGACACACCATAACGTTTTCTATTATCTTGCATTCCATTCTATTTTTCAGAATGCTTAGTTGATTTCATGACCCACTAATGAGCCGTGATCCGCACTTTGAAAAGTACTATTCTAATCAGTGCAGGTGGATTGAGATAATCTGTCTTCCAGTCTCTCCCTCTAT
Organism: Cacajao melanocephalus; assembly: GCA_963573385.1. Lineage (NCBI taxonomy): Eukaryota > Metazoa > Chordata > Mammalia > Primates > Pitheciidae > Cacajao > Cacajao melanocephalus. Next base: position 52,342 of record CAUYLG010001647.1, on the reverse strand, counting down.
CCTGTTGCTCTTAGAATCATGACATATAAGAAAGGAAAGTGTTGTATACAGCCATACTACCCCGAACATGCCCGATCTCATCTGATCTCAGAAGCTAAGCAGGGTTGCGCCTGGTTAGTACTTGGGTGGGAGACTGCCTGGGAATACCGGGTGCTGCTTTAAAAAAAAAAAAGAAATGAGAAGAGTCCAACTCTGTAGAATATTCGAAGAGATTTATTCTGAGCCCAATATGAGTGACCGTGGCCTGTGACACAGCCGTTAGGAGGTCCTGAGCACATGTAGTTGGGGTGCAGCTTGGTTTTATACATTTTACAGAGGCATGAGACATTAAATATATTTGAGAAATACATTGGTTTGGTCCAGAAAGGCAGGACAATTAGAAGTGTGGGGAGAGGTTCCAGGCTATAAGTAAATTTAACCATTTTCTGGTTTACAATTGGTTGAGTTTGTCTAAAGACCTGGGATTAATAGAATGAAAATGTTCAGGTTAAAATAAAAGATTGTGGAGACCAAGGTTCTTTTGAAGTGTTATAGTGGCTGCCCTTAGAGACATAGACGACAAATATTTCTTATTCAGGCCGTTAATAGGTGCTAGACTCTTAGCTAATCTCTTAGGAGGATCAGGAGGGCCTGGAAGAAAAAGATCTAGCTGTGTTAATATAGATTCTTTACAGATGCAGATTTTCCCCCACCAAGGACAGCTTTGCAGGGCCATTTCAAAATATGGCAAAAAAAACATGTTTTGGGGTAAAATATTTTTATATTCTTCCTTGTCACATAATGTTATGCCAGAGTCAAATTGGAAAGTAAGTCACAATATATAGGGTTAAATAAAACCCAACGGATGAGAAGGTATTTATCCCTTCCCTGTGCTTGGCTATGAATCCTGTAAGCACAATTTACAACCAAGCGTGATCTATGGGTGACCAATCCTTCCAGATACTGATGTCACCTTCACTACCCACTCAGATACCTGCTCCTCTGCCTTTCTACTTCTCCAGTCTCTGGCTTAAGATGGAATAAGCATCTTTCTGTGTTACACAGGCTTTCTGTATTACAGTCCTACCAAATACATGGCTTCTTCCTCTCATACAGTGATTCCTGAATTGTGTTCCACAGGCCAGATGGAGTGCGTGCACCTGGGGGGCTTGTCAAACTTTGAGTCCCAGCCCCCGCTATAAGATAGGGCCTCAACACTCTCTGGAGAGGGTGGCCTGGGAATCTGCATTTTAACAAACTACCTAGATAGTTCTGCTGCACACTGGCATTTAGGTTCAACGATTCTAGGGGCTTATAGTCTGGATCAGGGCATTTCAACCTTTTTTTCTTTTTTTAACCTCAGGTCACAGTACAAAAAATATTTACATTTTGTCTCCATGCGTATGCACATATATGTAAAAGAAATTCAAGTTTTGCCAGACTCAGTGGTTCATGACTGTAATCCCAGCACTTTAGGAGGCTGAGGTGGGTGGATCACCTGAGATGGGCAGATCACCTGAGGTCGGGAGTTCAAGACCAGCCTGACCAACATGGAGAAACCCTGTCTCTACTAAAAATACACAATTAGCCAGGTGTGGTGGCGTATGCCTGTAATCCCAGCTACTCGGGAGGCTGAGGCAGGAGAATTGCTTGAACCCGGGAGGTGGAGGCTGCGGTGAACCAAGATTGTGCCATTGTACTCCAGCCTCGGCAACAAGAGTGAAACTCCATCTCAAAATAAAATTAAAATTAAAAAAAAACAAAACGCAAGTTTCATCAAGCTCTATATATGTGCTGCATTCTGACATTTTTTAAGTCTGTTTTTTTTTTTTAAATGCTGGTTGTGACTCATTAAACTGCTTTTATGACTCACTAATGGGTCTCACTACACAGTTTAAAACAAAACTGACCTAAGAAAACATAGTCTAGATACTCGTATGGTAGACAGGGTGGATTCTGAGTGCTTTGGTGTAGTGATGATTGTTTGGAGTTGCAAGCTCAATTTGTCTTTTTCCAGGTGCCCTTTGATTCTAATGCTAATGGGGCTTTCATTCCTGCAGCATGGACAGCTTTGTCAGTGCAGTGATCCTCAAGAGAAGGCTGGGAAGCAAGCATGGTTTTTCCTGTGGCTGGGTCTCCACAAGAGCCCAGTCTAGTCTCAGAGTGCAGCTGGGGTTGCAGATGTTGAGGCTTGGGGCTTCCTCCAGGGCTCAGTTTGCAGGAGCCAGTAGGCCTAAGAGCTTCTGGCTGTGGGAGGAAGGCACTAAAATGGGGCAGGACAGTGCAGGGCTGTGATTGCTAGCCTCTGCTTTCTCCGCAGGGAGTTTGTTCCTGAGTCCTGAGGGAGCAGGAGCTGGACTTCAACATCTAGAGTAGGCTCCACGAAGGACCCTGTGAGCCTTCCTGCAAGGGCCGAGCTGCTTCAGGACCTCTCTGCTCCTGAGCACCTGTGAGTTACTTCTGGGGACTTCCAGAAACAAATGAGAGGTGACCACTCAGGCAGAATGTCGAGCACCTGCATCTTTATTATCCAACAATGTATGGAACCTCCTCTTGAATTGATATTTTCCCCTTAATGTCACTTCTTGAGAGTTCCCTAGATTCACGCCTTCTGGGTAGATAGTACTTGTTGTTCATAACCTGCCTCTCTCAGAGGCAAAGTGGACAGCCTTCATGGGCTGACCCAGGGTTGGGGCCCGGTCCTTGTTTGCTGTCCCATCCTCTCTGGGCCTTCGCATGCTCCTCAGTCTCAATTCCTCCAGCCTGAAGAGGCCTCATCTTCTCTGTCTGTCCTCAGATTTCAGCCTCTCTGTCCCCTCCATCATTTTGACATTTGAGACAGCCACTGAAATCAAAACAGATTCAAAAATGTGCCATTTATGGTGTCCAAGAAAGCCAACCTGAGCCCCACATGATTGATTTAGTGGTTGCAGCTGGGCATGGATGCAGACAGACAGCTAATGAGGTAATTTTTCTAAATGCAAAGTGTAAACAAGATACCAGCTCTCTCCCTCCCTGTGAGTCTCTCTGGGTTTCTCTCTGTCTCCCTCAGTTTTCTGCAGAGATTCACTATACCAGTTTGCATTTCTACACTGTTTTGGGTAGACTTATGGTCCCTTTCCCACCAAATGGTACCTTAGGGTCTTAACCCCATCACTTGAGAATGTAATGTTATTTGGAGATAGGACCCTTACGAAGGCAATCAAGTTAAAATGAAGTCATTAGAGTAGGTCCTAATCCAGTGTGACTGGTGTCCTTTCGAAAAGGGGACATTTTGGACACAGACGAACACCCATAGAAGGAAGACGATGTGAAGAGACACAGGGAAAAGATGGTTACGTATGAGGCTGGGGTGAGCGAGGCCTGGAACAGATTCTCCCTCCCAGCCCTAAGGAGGGACCAACCCTGCCCACACCTGGATCTCAGACTTCTGGCCTCCAGATGGTGAGACCATACACTTCTGTTGCTTAAGCCACCCAGTCTGTGGTACTTTGTTCGGCTGCCCTAGCAACTGGATACTTACACATTTAAAAATCTGTGCTTCTGTGTTCTCTCTGCGGGAAATTCTCCTTCCTGAGGGGGAGGAGGGCAAATTGGGTGAAAACTGAGGGAGATTTACCATGAAGCAGGTGAGGTTTAGGCTTTGGGGCCCTCAGGTGCACTGGCCCTTCCAAAGCCCTGGGGATGTTTCCATGGGGCCCTATGTTTCTGTAAAATTTGCAAACGATGGTAAAACCAGTCGTGACTGCTGACTCTTTTCATGGCAGTTTTCCCTCCAGCCTTTTCTATTGCATGGTGGCCTTCAAGTTGCCATGCAATGTTCTTTGAGTTGGAAATGTATGTAACTGGGGTTCAGGGGGTTATAGGTATGGTTCACAGTCATTTCCACACATCTTTCTACCCATCTGGTTCGGCTCCCCGTCCCTACCTAAATCTCACCGAGAATTATCATCCCCACGTGTTGAGGGAGGGACGTGATCAGATTAATGGGGGCAGGGCTGTTATTGTGACGGCGAGTGAATTCTCACGAGATCTGATGGTTTTATAAATGGCAGCTTTGCGCTCTCACCCTCTCCTGCTGCCTTTTGAAGAAGGCGCTTGCTTCCCCTTTGCCTTCCATAATGATTGTATGTGAGAGATGAGAAAGTTCTTGAAAGTTTATATCTTAGACTACATTATAAGGAGTTACATCTCTTGCTCTATGGCCATTATCTGCTATTAGCATAAACATATACACATGTATATATATTCTCTAAATCAGCTATGTCTTAAATCAGCTACCTTGACTCACTCCAGCATGTCTGAACAGACCTGGGCAAGCTCCAAACCCTGGTGCATGCCATTCCCTATTTGGAAACCCTCCTGACCTTCTCCTGACTAGCTTCCTCTTCTTCCTTGTCTTCTTCCTCCTCTTCTTTCCCCTTATCCAGGAAATTGCCAAGGTTTTAGCTAATCGGGTCAAGCATAGAATGTGAGGTCCTGTTCTGGCCAGTGGAAACTGGACACAGCAGTAGGGCAACTGCGTCAGGTTATGAAAGTTATAAATGTGCCTGTCTCCTTTGTTCAGGTGTGCTCTCGTGGCCAGACTGCCTGCGAGTTGCACCCTTCCTGCAGGAAGTAAACTAGCCCTGCTGCGTGATCCATTGTCTCGATGTGGATTTTTCCCCACGTTATAAACCCGTTTCCCACAAATTTGGGGACTTGTCTGGGATTCTGTTTCCCCTGTGGGGCAATCCTTGGTCCTCTCTTGTAGGGAGGCGCCCTGCCGCTCCATTGCATTGGCCCCGGGGGAGAGAGCCAGGACTTACCGGGTGTGAGGAATAAGCCTAGATTCTCAGCAGGGGAAAGAGATTCCAAACTGCGACAACCAGGGGCCTTGACCAGGCAACCTCATGCAGGAGCCAAGGTAGGAAACGTTGCGAAGAGGTGACAGAGTACTTCCTTGGTGGTCAACTTCTGGAGGGTGGAGTGTGTGTGTGTGAATGTGGTGCTGTTTGTGTGAATGGTGACAAGTCCTACTGGGGAGCAGCCAAGGAGGACGGCCGGAATGAGAAGAATGTAAGGGATCCTCAGAAGGGGGAAGGGAGGAAACAGGTCAACCTCCCAGGGCAGTGAAGGCAAGAAATTCCTGGCTTGAGGAGTTGAGTCTTTTGTAAGCTTTAAGTTTTAACAACGGAATAGGCAAGAGATTCCCAGCTTGAGGGGTTGAGTCTTTCATAACAAATGATAAAGTATTGCTGTTTTATTTGGACTAAAGAACCAGTCCTCAAGCCCACAGTTGTCTGGCCAAAATTTGGGTTGGATGAGGATTAGGTCTGTCAACTCCTAATAATGTAAGTCAACAGCAAAAGCCCTGTCTCACAAGAAGAAATAGACTATGCTCTCTGTTGGCGGCAGGGGCCAGTTCTCTGCCCATTAAGAGAAAGAAGAAAACAGAGTAAAATAAAGCCAGGAGCAATCTCACCTAAAAAGGGTGGAGCTTTTAGCTGTGAGCAAATCCACATGTAAATGGAATCCTTTAGACCATCTTCCCTAGTTTCCAGCTCTGGCTCCTGCTCCCACCATCCCATGGCACCACCACCTCCCCGGTGGCAGTTGCCACCCCAGAACTCAACCCAGAACCCAACCCAGAATTTTGTACTCCCTTGTATAACTCAGGCTCTTGGGAGCTAGCGTCTCAGAGGCCTAATCATTGTCAGCCCGAGTGTACTTCCTTAAAGAGAGGTCTCCGGCCCAGAGATAGAGCAACGCAAAAGGGATATTCAAAGTTTTCCTTTCTCTGCTTCTTCCAAAGAAACAGCTTCAGCATCAAAGCTTTTTTCTTTTCTTCTCTAAAGGAGATGCCTTAGGAGGAGGCCGGGTTTTGTGAAGCCTCAAGGAGGAGGCATGGTTGGTTTTGTGAATGCTCCCTTAATTGCTTCTAAGGTTCAGAGTCTAAAGAGAGAACTTAAGCCAATATTAGATGACCCTGATGGGGTAGCAGAACAGATCGATCAGTTTTTAAGTCCCCAGTTATATACTTAGACTGAGTTAATGTCCATTCTAAGTATTCTCTTTTCAAGGGAAGAGATGGTAGATGTGGAGAGCCAGTGAGAGAGACAGAGAGTAAGAGAGAGAAAGACAGGCAGAGAGAGACAAGGAGGCATAGAGAGGAGAGACATCGGAGAGAGATTAGGAAGAAGAGAAAGAAATATTTAAAAAGTTATAGATACAAGAATGCACCTTTAGTAAGGAAAGTTATAAAACAAAGAAAGTTAAGATTGTCTGATAGTTGTGAAAAATGTTATAAAAAGGAACTTATGCAAGAAATATATAATTTTTGTTTTGAAAGTTTAAACAAGTTCTGAAATGTTAATTGTAAAGGAAATTCTGTGTGTAAACATATTAGCTAAAGTTAAAGAGGTGTCCAGTTTATCTGTGAACTGGACCTTAAAAGCACAACAGGGGTTTCTTAAAGCACTAACTTGCTCTTTAACAAACATTGTAGAAGGTTTCTCAGCACAGGCACCACTCCTAGAATTTCCAGCACACCAGCAACAGCCTGCAGACCACCCTACCTCATGCTGCTAACCACCAAGACTGCCTTTCATACAGCAGAAAAGGGATGGACCCATCACACCCAAGTCAAAAAGCGCCATCACCGTTAAAATCATGGGCAATTGTTTTGGGATCAGACCCTACCAAGTTAAAGCCAAGAAAAGTTTAGTCTATCTACCTTTTCTTTTTTCCTTTCTTCCCTTTAACTACTCCACATCTTGTTATTAATGGGATTAGATCTGGCTCACCTCAAGTTGTCGCTTTGATGTCTGTTTATGCCTTCTGGAGATCTGCATAACCAAGGACAGCTTGCTGCTTCAGAAGGATGTCTCTGTCCCTCTTAGACTTTGGCCTCAGATTAGGAAGACATAATTAGTTCATCTAAGGATACTAGTAATCTAAGGAATAGTAGCTGTATTAATTGGTAGGAATCAGACTCTTGTCCCTCTGAAACAGAATCTCTATGTTCTGCTCAGTCTAATATCACATGGAACACTAAAGGGTTAAGATAGCCTGCTTCCACAGGTGTTTGTCAGTCCTTAAAACTATATAGCCACTTCACCAAAGGAATTGCTCCTTCTAGCTATCAATATAACCAATGTAATCCTATACAGCTTACTATTGTTATTGCAACGTCTGAAAACTCTTCTCCTTCATTAAGTTGTATTTATGGAATAGGAGCCGACATTTTAGAAAAGGATTCTAAAGAGATTTTAAAAATGCACTTTATTGCTACTTCAACCTCTCTATCAATCACTCCTCCTAGACACAATGACAGAACCAAAGTCTCTATAGTGGAGGTAAAAGACCTAAGGCAAACTACAGCAATTGAGACAAGGGTCCTCATCTGTCTTCCTCATAAAGCATAAGCTCCATGGCAGCCGGAACTTCGTTTTGCTCCCACCGACTGCTCTAGCACGTAGAACAGTGCCTGGCACGTGAAAGGCACTTGGTAGATATTTACTAAATGGAGAAAGCAAGTGGGGGAAAGAGGTGGAAAATGGATAGTTAAAAATTAGAATCATGGACTTGTCAGAACGTCATGTAATTCAATATTTCTCAGTGAATTTGCTTCTGACATTTTGGGTGGGATCATTTGTTATCATAGGGTACTGTTTTATGTATTATAAGTCATTTAGGATCCATGACCTTACCCCCTAAGTACCAGTAGCCCCACAAGTTGCAGTGACCATTGCAGTGACCCCTCCACTACCACTTAAATGGGGATCAGCTCCCAGTTGAGAACCATTAATCTCCTTAGGTTTTCTCATTACATAGATAGGGGAAGTAAGGTGCAGAAATGTAAAACTATTTGCCCAAGGAGACATAGCAAGTTAATGGGAGACCTGAGCCAGTTTAGGATTCTGAAACTGCAGCTCATGGTGTGTTTGGGTTTGTTTTGTTTCACTATAGTTTCAACATCTTGGTCTTAAGGAAAGTCCTCTTAAAGAACCCCTAGGATGAGGTTGGAGGAGAGCTATGGTTTCCAATAGGACATGCTGCCAGAGGGTCTCAGTTATTCTCCTGCTCCACCATGGGGCTGACATCAGAGTGTCCAGGGGCTGTAGAATCTAGATTATGCCAAGAAAGCAGACAATCTCTGCCTCTCCTCCTCCATGCTGGCCCCTAGAGAGATGAGCTTTTCTGGGGACCGTGACAAAGCACCCTGATGGAAAGTCATCCCTCAAATCTTTTCAGTCTATTAGGCAAGGGAAATAGATTTGAAATTGAGTGCATGTTAGTACAGCTTTGGAAAAATCGCTTTTATTAATCAACGTTGATTTTATTTTTCAGAGTTACATAATGGTGTCATAAGTTCTCCTACTAAGTAAAGGCCTTGGAGTAAGTAGGTTGGTCTTCAGGCAGTAGCCTTGGGCTGATGCCATCTTTCTCCAGTGAGGCTTAGGAGACTCTCTCTAGGGGCTGCACAATTGGACTTTCCTTTAGCTGGGACCCATTTGGTACCTGGAATGTCTCCATCCTACATGAGTACCAGAGGAGGGCAAATGTTGCTGAGCCTCTGGGCCCCATGAGGGTCTACCCAGTAGAATACAGAAGCCAGGCCAGGAAACTCTAGCCAAACCCTTCCTGCTCTTCCTCCTATTCTTTGTGATGGGGCACTGGTAAGTTCACAGGGATTTGGTTGAGAGGATGTCTGGGGTAAGTAAAGGGACATGGTAACTTTTGAAGACTGTATTTCCTTATATTTCACGACAGAGTGATACATCGGAGATGGTTCTTCTGTCCAAAATAGGGATGCTTGGTGAGGGACTATACATTTCATGTAAAGGGACCCAAGCCTGTGGCTCTGTGTCTGGAGCATAGAAGCACAATATAAATTCTGTTCAACTCATGGACCTAGAGAGCAGGATGGCTACCAGAGGCTGGGAAGGGTAGTGCTGAGCTGTGGGGGAGGTGCGGATGGTCGATGAGTACAAAAAATGTAGTTGGAATGAATAAGACCTATTCGATAGCACAACAGGGTGACTATAGCCAATAATAATTGTACATTTTAAAATAACTTAGAGGGTAAACGGATTGTTTGCAGCTCAATGGAGAAATACTTGAGGGGATGGATACTCCGTTCTCTATGATGTGCTTATTTCACATTGCATGCCTGTATGAAAACACCTCATGTACACCATAAGTATATATATGCCTACCACAGTCTCACAAAAATCAAAAATAAAAAACAATAACACATGCTGTTTGAGTTAAAACCATTGAGTCATGGAGCCCTGGCTCCTGTCTGTGGGCCCGTAGGTGATTCAGGATATGGGAAGAGGGATGAATGAGTTGTGTGGAGGTTGCAGATAAGGTCCCCCTTAGCATTCACCTCCAGCTCATCAGTCCAACCAGAACTCCCAGCAGCCTCAGGGAAGCTTTGGGCTGCAGGTGAGAGGCAGAGTGGCTTCTCATCTTAAAAATATCAGCATAGGATACTCTAATTGTAGAGGTCATGCATTTATTCAACAGCTATATTCACTAAATATCTACTGTGTGTAAGGTTAATGTGAACCCGGGCCCTCCTGGACAATGGGGACCTCAGTAGTCTTAGAGGGGCAAGGAGGCTTGAGAAGGTCAACAGGAAGGAGCATCCTGTGTGGGAAGGATACATGGGCATTGGGCATTGAGAGCTTAAGACAGAATTACCTCCTTTCCCTGGATTCAGAGTTCCCTCACCTGAAAAACAAAGAGGTTGAATGAGGTAGCCTGTAAGCTCTGACATATTTAAGGGTCTGTGATTCTTGTATTGCTGAAGTTAGTCTTGGCCTCAGAGCTGCCTTGCTGTGGCTACTCCAGGGGGGAGGGGTAGGCACCTGCTCCCCTGAGAAAGGGGCACCCCATGGGCGGCTCTAGGGCCCAAGGGTGGAGTTGCCAATCCACCCTTCCCCAAGGGAACATTCCGATTGGTGAGTCAGCAAACATTTACCCTCCACCTTCTGTGATCCTGCCAGCACTGTGAGGGACATGAAGATATGACACCAGGTCCCTGCCCTCAAGGAACTGCTTAGGTTGAGGACACAACCCTGCACACCTGAAAGAACAGCAGGGAATTCCAGTGGGGCAGGAGAAGCTGTGGGCTTGTGTGAGTGATTTATCCTGGAAACCTTGTAAATCCCCATGTTTTTGAATACTAAAATGTTTGTGCAGTTTCCTGGCTTTCCCCTGAAATGCATTTCTGTCTAGAACTACGTTTCCGAAGCACAGTTGCACGGTACAGTCACCACTCATGTATTTGCACATCGAGTAAAGGAACACTGAGCACTTTCCATGTGCCAGGCACTGAGGAGCCAACGTGAACCAAACAGAGCGGGAGCCTACAGTCAAATCGGGGAGGAGGCCAGCATTGCCAATACCACAAGGGGACTGCCTTTACACCGTCACCAAAGTCTTCTGTTTCCCTTGGGAAAAAAGGTGGTCCTTTTCAGGAGGAAACAACATTTTCTTAAGTTACTTCCTGACAACCGCTGCATACATGGCAGATGAGCAGAGTAAAACAGAACCGAGTTTAAATTTGGAGGCTGAGTGCTCTGTAGGGTTCTCTCTCTAGCTAAGTCACTTTATGCATCAGACTTGCAGAAAGACCCTAAAATCTGCCTCAGCGAAATTGCAAATTACTATATATAGGGTGCTGTGGGGGAGGGGGAAGCAACTCAAGCTGTAACTATTCTACCCACTCATGCTGAGACTCACGGGGGGATTATCCGAACAGGGAGGCCTAGCCAGGAATGCTTCTTCATTTGTTCATTCAGTCATCAAGTATGTGGGTTTTACCTGAAGGACACGCTGATCAGTCATTGTGCAGTGAGTGTTCAGTCCTTGGGAAAGTTCAGTGTTGTCACCTCTCCTGGCTTCAAGCAATGGGAATGGATTTGCTAAGGGGAGGGACGTCTTGGAGGCAGGGAGCACGTGAAAGTAGAAATCTGGGAAGTCAAGAACTAGCAAGTCTTGCGGGGAGAGCAAGTTGAGGGACTTGACTAATGCAGATATAGGCCATCTTGGAATGTAAGGAGCTAAGACGGTGGGAAGCAGGGGGCAGTGAATGGTTGGTGAAGACCTTCTGTTTGAGTGTGGGTTTTATTCTGTGGGTCGTAGGGAGCCATTGAATGTTCCTGAACCATACGGAGCAAAAAGAACCAAGAGGTGTGTGAGAACAATTAATTCCTCAACCACAGGGTCGGAAGAAGGGTGTGGAAGCAGGTAAGTAGATTTTTGGCTTTTGTGGTAATTCTGGGGAGAGCTCTTGGAGTATGGGAACAGGACTGAAGTGGGGAACCTGGGAGAGTCTGCAACTCAGGGTAAAGGGACAGGAGGAGGTGGCTGGAGGAAGGAGAGGGTTAAACTCGGGAGCACTGCAGGCCCTGGTCTGCAGGTTTAGAGTGAATGGCAATTAAGCCAAGGCCACCCCGTTCTGACTCAGCATCACCCAGTCACCTCCCTCATTAGAACAGTCAACCCACATGGCAGGTCTGTGATTGTGTGTTTGCGCATGAATTAATTCATCCTCATCAAAGTATGGAATCTAAGTGTTTGGCTACCCCCACCCCTCAAAGTTTGGAGAACAGGAGTGAACCACAGGCCAGATTTCCGAAACTTCTACAGTGTTGCCGGAAGAAAGATGTCAGGATCATTTGTTGCGGTCAGTCATGGCTGTGTCTTCAGCAGCTGCCCTGTGCAGGAAGGCTGGAAATCAGAGTTATATTTTTGAGGCTGCTTTATAACAACCTGCGAGAAGCTCCTTCTTTGTTTTACACTTCCCTGGAGAGCCTCTGAACCGTGGCAGCTTCCCAAACAGCAGCCTCAGCTGCAAATCAAGACTGCCTTGCACCTGCAGGGCGCAGGTGGCCAGAGGCGGCTCTGGATGAACATCACTCTTTCTCTACCACACCTTGGGGTCTCCAAGTCAGCAGGAGCCACCTGCCATTGTGCCAGCTTTGGATACAAAGGCAAAACATAGCCATCTTAGTGAAGCAGGTCCGGGCTCATGCTCTCTGCTACTGGCCTGCTCACCCAGTTCCACCCAGTTCAGGCACCCTTTCCTCCATCCCAGGTGTGGGAGGTCACCTCCTCCCCTCACTTCTTGACAACTAGACTCACTTGGCATTTAGCCTATGCCATCCCGTTTCTTCTCTTATGGTTTCTTTTTACTTGTTTTAGGTTTAAGCCTATTCTTAGCCTCTCTTATAAATTCATCCTTTGAAGGGAAGGACTGTGTCTTATACTTAGGGTGACACGTAACCTTTTATCTAAGCCAAGACACTTCCAAGCGTGGTACTGAGGCTGCTGATGCCTGCTTGTATTTTCTTACCCTCACTGCTCTTATATCTTCTGACGTTGCTCACTGCCAGCCTGGCACCCTGTTTCCTACCATCTTAGCTCCTTACATCCCAAGGTGTCCTATATCTGCATTAGCCAAGTCCCTCAACTTGTTTTTCCTGCAAGACTTGCTAGTTTTTGTTCACTGGAGCAGGCTGGAAAACCCAGAGTTAACACCTTGGAGAGCAGCCCCGCAGCCAGTGAGGGACAGGAGTTGGTGGATGCACACTCGCCTCCTCCGTGGGAGTGATGATGTGGGTGCTCCACAGTCTCCTGGAGGCCCCTATGGGGCTGAGCTCCAGCTGCCCACGGTGGCAGCTGGGATTGGCTCCTCCTTTCCTTCTGGCCTTTCCTTAACCCCCAACTTTTACTTCCCTGATAAACAACTTACATTCAAATCTTTGTCTCAGGGATGGTCCTGGGCTAATAGGGAGGTCTGCTGACCCTATATAAAGGTCTCTTGGTCTGACATTGCTTCACAGGGTGCCGGCCAAGGGCACTCACCCACGTTTTGCCAAATGAATGTGTGAATGGATAAAAATGTTCTATTGTGCCACAGCTTGGTCATGAGAGCCAGTTTCTCAAGGAACAGAAAGGAATTAAGCATTTCCCTTGTCCTTCTTGCTCCCACTTTCCCAGATAGTCACTTCATGGCTTCTCTCCTCTCCTCCAGCCTCTGACACCTCCATCCCTATCCTCTCAGTTCATGACCTCACCTCCTATTTCACTGTGACAGATACCATCGAGGGGAGAGAGCTTCCGTGTGCTCCCAGAACATGCACCCACCCACCTGCGTCTGTGCTCCGGCACTGTCTGCAAGGCCCCCTGTGCATACTCGAAGGCTGCTCACCATCCTTGGGATCCCTGGCCCTGCTGCTCCCCATTTCACTCTCCTCCTCCAGGGCTTTGCTCATTTTTTACCTGCTGGAGAGGCCTTCCTCAGTTAAGTTGCACACCCTCCTCCTCCTCATCTCCTGCCTAATTTTTCTGCCTAGCACTCCTAACCACCTGGCATCCAATTTTTCCCTGTAGCACTCCTAACCACCTGTCTTATACATTGGGCTTATCTTTATTGTCTGTCTCCCCTAAGACGTAAACTCCATGTGGGCAGGAGTCCTTGTTTTATTTATTGCATTAAAAACAAAGCTCAGCCAGGCGTGGTGGCTCATGCCTGTAATACTAGCACTCTGGGAGGCCGAGGCAGGTGGATCATGAGGCCAGGAATTCCAGAGCAGCCTGGTCAAGAGGGTGAAATCCCGTCTCTACTAAAAATTTAAAAATTAGCTGGGCATGGTGGTGGGTGCCTTTAATCCCACTACTCGGGAGGCTGAGGCAGGGAATTGCTTGAACCTGGGAGGCAGAGTTTGCAGTGAGCTGAGATCGTGCCACTGCACTCCAACTTGGGCAACAGAGTGAGACTCTGCCTCAGAAAATAAAAGGAAACAAAAAAACAAAAACAAAGTTCATGAGAAGAAAGGTAGGCAGTCTGGCAGTTGTTTAAAGTGAGAGAATTTAAAAAATTCAGAATGTAAAATCAGAAATGGACCATAGAGATTAATCAAATCCAACTCTCATTTTTATAGATGAGAAAATGGATAGGCAGAGGCTGTCTGGCAGCTGGGTGAAGAGCTGGGACTGGAACCCCTCAGTCTCAGATGCCCAGTGTGGGGTTAATTCCATGGCTCATCATGACAGGCCTGGAGTCCTAAATCTCTTGTTCTGCCATGCTTGGGGGGTTTACTGCTCTCTGTGTGGTGGTGTGTTGTCACTATTTATTTTCTCTAATGTGGCATTAGCACCCCCAATAGAACTGAAGTCTTCAGAATCATGAAATCGAGCTTCTTTCTCTGAAATGCCTAGAGCATAACACAGTGCTTAATATCATGTGAGCTGGAAGCCCTGGGAGGAACCCCTGCCCTCCTCTAAGCCCATGACTGTAATAATAGCCTTTGTTTACTGAGTATCTTCTAAGGACTGGGGGCTTAAGATACCTTAACTCATCACTCCAGAAAAGCGCCCTGGAAAGTAGGCACCGTTTTCCCTATTTTATGGATGAGAAACTGAGGCTCAGAGAGTTGAGCAACCTGCTTCAAGGTTGACCACAGGCCAGAAAGGGCCAAGGCTGGTATTTATTCCTACCACATTGTGGAGGGGGAGCCATGGGTGGGCAGTGGAGGAAGGATGTCAGGTCAAGAGCATACGTTTGCCACCTGCTTACGCCCTGTTGCTGGAATTCCTTATAAAGGAACAAGGATGCTCTTTGAACAGAGCAAGCTCAAGAAATCAAGAAGTGAGGTAGATTCTTCCCTGAGAGAGAGGTGTGATTGGAGTAGAGGAGGGAGAAGAGGGTACTAGGTGCTGAAACAAAGCAGGGACCTGGAGGTGCAAAGGCTTTGGGGATGGGTAAGCAGGAGCACTAAAGACAAATTCTGCCCGGGTCACAGTTGGGCCAACAGGTACAGGCCAAGGAGCCAAGAAATATTGAAGGATCAATTGATTGATCACCCCAGCATATCCCAGTTCAGTCTCAGAAACAAGTCCCAAGGTGCCGACTGTGTGCTGGGTTTTGAATTTTAGCGATTACAACGTTTATGCTGGAACCAAATGTAGTCCACAATGAGGTGGAGCATTTTGTTTGCAAGCAACTAGTGCACAGCCTTTGGGATAGCCGTGAACTAGTTTAGATATGCTTTGCGGGCTGTGAATCTCACAGTGCCTCCGCTGGAGGTGTTGATCGATATGCCAAGATTCACAAGTGAGTTCCCTCCTCTGGACGAGATAAATTAACAACTTGACAGGCAGCTCTGCAGGGGGAGGCCTGACTTGGTGGCCACCAGGCCTGAGTGGGTCCTGTCCTGTAAGGGCCATGCTTCCACCACACAAACAGGGTGAGAGGTGTAGGGGATGGGTGAAATCTAGTCCAAACCCCTGGTATCACAGAAGGGAAACTGAGCTTCAGGGGTGAGAGACTTGCTCAAGGAAAATGGATCTGATTAGAGGCAGGGATGGAACCAGAAACCCATCTGTGTGCTTTCTAGGAACATTGCTGGGCCTGGCTTCACTGCCTTTTGTCGGCAAAATGAACATGTGTATGACTCGATTCCTGAAAACTCAACACCCAGGGCACGGTCTGGACACGCTGTGTCATTATAAAAGGCGGGACCCTTGGGCAAACGCTTTCGCGAGAACACCTAAAAGAGGTTTCCATTTTTCTGAACTGGAAGAATTTAAAAGGAAAACACGAGTCCAGTCTTATGACACTGCAGCTCCCAGGACTCATCCAGGGAAGAAAGCTGCTAGTACCTTCATTCTGGAACAGAGCACTACACTAACGCCTGGAAGGAAAGGAATAGATAACAAGCAAAGAGAAAAAATCGTTTTTTAAAGTGCGATGCTGGTGAGTTCCTCCCTCTGAGCTGCTGCCTTGGTTCAGGTCCTCTGCACTGCTTTCCCAATCTCCTCTTAAAACAATGTAAAAATATATATATAAATAATTTAAAATACAGTAAAATACAGAGAAAAACATAACATGTGCCTACACCACAATCAGCAAATGTTTACTTTCTGTCATTTATACCTTGATATCAATTTATGCATATGAAGCCTTACAGATACAGTCGAAGCCTCTTTCCACCTCCCTGCCACCCCTTTGCTGTTCCTCCCCACCATGACTAATATCCTGAAGTTACTTTGCATAATTCCCAGCCATGCTATAGAATTGCAATCATACCGACTATACTTTCTGCAACTTGATTTTTCATGGGACATTATGTTGTTAAGCTGTAGCCATGTTGATACACATAGACCTGGTTTATTGCTTTAATTTAATTATTTTAACTTTATGCCCCCATTGAAGGCCATTGTATTAGTTTGCTAGGGCTTCCATAACAAAGTACCACAGACTGGGTGGCTTAAACAACAGAAATTTATCTCTCCTTGGTGCTGGAGACCAAGATCAAGGTGTTGCCAAGGTTGGTTTCTTCTGAGGCCTCTCTCCGTGGCTTTGTAGATGGCCATCTTCTCCCTGTGCCTACCTGTGTCCTAATCTCTTCTTCTTATAGGGAGCACCAGGCGTATTGGATTAGGGCTCATCCTAATGAAGTCATGTCAACTTAACCAGCTCTTTAAAGACTCTATCTCCAAGGCCGGGCGCGGTGGCTCACTCCTGTAATCCCAGCACTTTAGGAGGCCGAGGTGGGCGTATCACAAGGACAAGAGATCGAGACCATCCTGGCCAACATAGTGAAACCCTGTCTCTACTAAAATATAAAAATTAGCTGGGCGTGGTAGCGTGCATCTGTAGTCCCAGCTACTTGGGAGGCTGAGGCAGGAGAATTGCTTGAACCCGGGAGGTGGAGGTTGCAGTGAGCTGAGATTGCGCCACTGCACTCCAGCCTCGTGCCTGGCGACAGCAAGACTCTGTCTCAAAAAAAAAAAAAAAAAAAAAAAGACTCTATTTCCAAATATAGTCACAGTCTGAGGTTCTAGGGGTTAGGACTTCAACACACGAATCTGGGGAGACACCATTCAGCCCATAACAGCCACTTAGGTGTGCTGTCTCTGTCTCTTTCTCTGTTACTGTAACAGGCAAGGCTGTAATGACCATCCTTGTATATATTCCTGTGAGCACACGGGACTGATACCGTGACTTGGAATCCTGGATGCAATGATGCGCATACTGCAATTTTATTAGATGTTGACAAGTTGCTTTCCAAAGGCAGCCTATAACTTATACTCTTATTATCAGTGTGCGAGTAGTTCAGGAATGCTCAGTATTATCTTACTTCACATTTTACCAATCAGATGGCCATGAAATGACAATATGTTGTAGTGTTCATTTTAATTTCCCTGATTGCCAACAAGGTCTTCACCTTTACATGTATTTAGTGGCTATTTGTGTTTTCCATTCTGCCAATTGCCTGTTCATATCTTTCGTCTACTGTTCTATTCAGCTTTCTTTTTTAAGTTGATCTCCAAGAAACACTTGTATGTTCCAGATATCACTCCTCAGTTGAGTGTAGCAACCTCTTCTCTAGTCTACTTACCTCCCAATATTGATTCCACTTGCCAGTTTTCCTCCCTTAAGGATCTTCATTCTCTTCTCAGAGACCACAGGATAAAATTCAGACTCGATATGGTCTTCCAGGCCCTGACAGTCTGGCTAGAACCTCACTTTCCAGCCTCATTCCCTCAACACTCTCCCCACAGGTTCCAACCAGCTGGCCCCAGCCCCAGCCCCAGTTCCCAGAATGTACATCACACCTATGCTTCTGGGTCTTGGCATGTGGCTCCTGCTTCCTGGAAGGCCTGGCTTCTCCCTTGTTGACTGCAGAAATCAGACATACCCTTCCAACTCCAGTTACCCTGTCAGCCCTTGAGTAAGGCCCCTCAGTCCCGGGGCCTCTGCCTATCTCTATGAGAGTTACCATTACACCATTACCATGGCAACTGCCACCCACTGCTGGGGTTGGTTGTTTTACTCTATTTCCTTGGCCAAAACATGAATCCCACCAAAAGCAAGCACTTCCACCCCCACCCCCACTTATTCATCTCCGTGTTTTCACTATTTGTACATGGTAAGTCTTTCATGTTTGCTAAATTTTATTTTTTAAATCCTGAGATGTTATTTAAAAGATTACAATAGTTAATAAGTAAGCAGTGGTGATAGAATTGTTCAGCTTATTCTTCCTGTCTGAAATTCACTTATTATTTCTAAGGTCATAAACCTAGGCTCATAAACAAACTCCACAGGATCTATAATGAGAGAGATGTAACCTAGCAGCTGCACAAGGCCAAAGAGGGAGGAGATTAGGAGAAAGCCACGATGAGTAAGCACTGAGAGGTGGTTGCTATAAATGCTAACACAATGCGGGGATATAACAATAGAAAAGTAGTGTCTTGAATGATACAATGGTTCTACTCTTTTCTCATTAGGTCACTATTGGAGTGTTGTGTTCTGAGCATCAGACTCAAAGAGGGAGGAACACAGACCAATTAGAGTACCTTCAGAAGAGAGGGCAACCAGGAGAGGTAGGGGATGAGATTCCACAACACCCAAGGAATGACTGACAGACATCTCCAGGGCTGTGTATCCTGGAGGCTAGAAGAAATACAGGGGTGATAATATGGTCTTCAAACATGCAAGGGGTGTCTTTTGGAACAAAAAATAGAATTGCCTTGTATCATTCCCAGTACAATCAGGACTGATGGAAGGAATTTATAAAGAGATAGATTTCTGCCTAACAGAGTAAGACATTTTAAACATGTAGAGCATTAGAAGATGATTTGGCTGCTTTGAGCATTAAGGATATCTCTATCGGAGAAGTACTTGTACGGTGGCTAGATGAACAGCAGGCAAGGGATGATATCCAAGGGGTTCTGGGATCAAATGGAGATGAAGTTTGGAATAGATGACCTTTAAGATCTTTTCCAAAGTTGAGCTTTCACAAGTTTATGACTTCAAGTCAGGTGGATCTAACTGGGGACCAAAGTCTAAAGGTATCTTTGAGTCTTATAAGTGAAATTTACTCTTTGATGGGGAATACTCCTGGCTGATGGTCTTTCACTGCTCTCTCCAAGCCCTGATGCAATTTTAAGCAATTCCATATTTATAGAGATGTCCCAGCAAATATGCTGTGCTTCCTGCCTCCAGTAATCTTGTCTTCCAATCACTTGGTTCTTCTCTCACCTGCTCATGTGGCCAGATGCTATGTCAATGGTCTTCAAACTTTAATGTGCACTGGAAAAATCTGATGGACTTTTAAAAACAGATTCCTGGGATCTAGGAGTAGAATATCTCCTCTAGGTTTGTGTCAGGCAGCAGTATACTGCCTCCCTGGGGCCCCAGTAACTAGTCCAGGGATTGGCATGTGAGTAAATCAGAGCTGATGAGATGTCATGACTTTAGGACAAATAGTAGTGTTCCAAGATACCGTAAGGGCTGAAGCTGCTGTCAGAAGGAGACTAGAAGCAAAGCGAGGAAGATCAACATGTAGGAAGAAGGAGCTGAGAGATTAGGAAAACCTCATTCTAATAATACAATTTGAGCTCTGAATCCAAAAATACCTGAAGCCAGACTATTCCTGGGCTTTGTCGTTATCTGAACTAATTAATTTGGTCTTTTGTTTAAGCCAGTTAGAATTGGGTTTTCTGTTACTTGAAAGCTTCTAACTGATGCAGACCTAAACATCATTCTTTATCTATAGATTTGGTTGGGTTGGGCTGGTAGAAGTGTGCATAGCTTGTAAAACATGTGCTTCTGCAAAGGAGCATGGCTTCTATCCCAACCCTAGTGAATCAGCATCTATTTGTCATGGGTTGAGGCTCCACCAGGTGCCAAAGCATTCGGGCAGATAAAGTCATCTTTCGCAAAGCTCAAGTCATCAACAGAAATAGGAGATCCTGGTCCTTCCCTTTGAGGAGTTCACACTCTACTAGATGCAAGACCAAATTAGGAAGACAAGATAATATAGGACAAGTGTCAAGTGAGTGATGAGGGTTATAGAAGTTGAAACAGTCATTGTGGTCTGGGGTAGTCAAGGAAAGCTTCATGTACAAGAGAACTTGAACAGGGTCTTAAAGAGGTGAATGAAAGAAAGGGGCTTTATCAAAAGCTGAAACTCTGTCTCCAAGCACCTTATATAAACTGTGAGCAGTAAACACACCACAAAATGAAAATGAAGAGTTAAATAAAATTTCATATAATTTTTTTGCTTTAAAATGCTTTAAAATGTATTATGCTTTAGATGATATACAGACAGATGTGTCTGGGCAGAAAGATGAAAAAAACCTAAGTAACCTTTGAGGTTATGAATACACAAATCCTATATGGTTACAGTGGCATAAAATGTCTAATTGGATAAATTACATGCTTTGAAAGTTGTCAGGTCATATGAGTTTCTGTGGTTCTTCAGGTTAATTCCTCTGTTAATTTTTGAATAAGGCTTAACTCCGCTAACACTGATAGTAGATTGATTCTTCATAGCTTTCTCTTTCTTTCGTGGGAAAACAGGAGTAGAGTTTATCCTGAACCATGCTCTGTGCTCAATTCTGTTTTTGGAATTGAGGTTTGCAAGGATCCCATCCATTGGGCCTGTTCTCCTGTTCTCCTGCCTCTAGAACCTGAGAGGCTTCTACTTTCTAGGTCCAAGAACCCTTGGGTGGTACCTAAAACTGGTCTTTTCCAGCTTTTTGCCCAGTGACTTGCAATCTTGGTGCCAACTAGTTTGGTTCTCATTCTGAATGGAACACTTGCAGACCCTTGCTTTACTTGTTTCTGCTTTACCTAGACAATGACTTCATAAGATCCTTAGAGAAAGGGTCATACTATTTTTTCCTATGAAACTAATGTCTGGCACCCTCTTCTACTCACCCAGTGCTTTGTACAGAGTAGGCACTCAATATGAAGTTTGCTGAATCTATGGTTATGTCAATTTAATTCTGCTATTAGAGCTTGGGAATTCACCTCATTTGTGGCTATTGAGAATTACTCTTGAAGTCTGAATCATAGTGAAACAGAGCTTTACCTTTCCCCCATGTCCTGTTTTCAGCTCCAGGTGGGCACTTAGAAGCCCTCACTCCCTTGGAAACTCCCTCTTCAGTCACTGTCCCCCAAGCTCATATTTCATTCATGGCTGCCCCTTGAATGTGTACTAGCAAGTCCTTTTTCCCTGGGCCACCATCACAGCCTTCAGAGTGGAGTTCCTGAAAGCCTCGCAGGGCACTCTTGCTAATGTGTCATAGGTCATTGGACTAAAAGATGCCATCTCCATCAGCTGAGGGTAGGCAGGGGCACAGGGATGATGGGTCCAGATACTCAGATCCTCAGAAAATAACTGCAAATCCATTAACAGAGTGTTTTATGGTGACTCCCCCTGGCAAATGTCTATCTCTGATACCAAATTTTCTCTTTTAGGGTTAAAGCACTGTTTCATGTTAGACTAAAGACTCTTTTCACTTATCACATTAGACTATAATCACATAGGATCATCTTTATGCAAATAAGTTTGTACGGACTTTCAGATGTACAGATGATGAGAGGGAGGAGGGATGCAGAGGAAGAAGCAGTAATTGGGATACGCTGATGGGGTGGAACATTCCAAAGAGCCAGAGTCAGGCTAGAGGCAGAGGGTGCCTGGAAGTCCTGGGGTAGGGGGAGGTGCGGCCAGGGAGGACATGAAGGGGCATTCTTAGTGTCAGTCCTGCATTTGGAATGAGGGAAGTAACTGAGCCATGGGACCTAGGTCAACAAGCCTCACATATGCTTTTCTTCACTAGCTCAACACACGTTTACCAAGTGGGTAATATTTTTTAGGGTGGATCATTTATTGGCCAAACTGTGACAGTTTTTAGGATGAAAGAGGGAGCTATTAATGTGTTTGCTGGGGCAATAGGCAAACTTGGATGTACAATCACCTTAGTAACATCTGCAAGGCCTTGTGCAAAGTCTATTCCAGACACCCGCAAAAGAGAGACAGAACAATCAAAGCAAATATTTAGCACTTTTTAATGCACCAGGCACTGTACTAAGTGCTTTTTGTTGCTCACTTAATCCTTCCTGTAGTTACTGATAGTAATATAACTGATATATATTATTTATGTAAGTAGTATAATATAACAAATAATCCCATTACACAGATGCAAACACTTGTTCAGCACACATGGCTGGGCAGGGGTGGAGCCAGAACCCCAGGGCAGGTTGCCTGCTCCCAAGCCAGGCTCTTCGATACCAAGAGAAGAAGAGGTGCAGTGCCAAGTGTATGCCAAAGAGGCAAACTTCCAGCTGGTGAAAACAGTGGGGGCTTCTTGGCAATGAAGGCATTTAGCCTGCTCTGTAAAGGAGATAAAAGGAGAAGAGGGTTCTGGGGGAAAAAAATGGTGGGATCAAAGGCATGAAGCAGAAAAATACACGGGCATGTTTGGAAATGGAAAGGATTGGGTTTTGGCCAGAGCAAATTAATAATAGGTAACTGTTCTCAAGGGCTTACTAGGGATTTTATCTTCTGATTGCCACAGCATCCTTGTGAGGTTGCAACTATTTTGCTCCCAACTTACAGATGAAAGCCTGAAGCTTAGAGAGGTAAAATAATTGGCTGCAGGTCAATCAGCTGGGAAGAGGTGGGACTGGGAAGTTTGTCCTGGTAGAGTGACTCCAGAGGGCACACTCTTAATCCTTACATCACCACACCACCTTCTTGTGTGATGGGTGACACAGGATACCAGAAAAGGATTCTAACTGGGTTTAGAAGGGCTTAACTTATGAACACAGGGTAAGGAAGTTGGGGAGGAAAAGGTAAAGGGCCATTTGTTGACGCTCTGTGCTGTGTGAGGAGAATTGGGGAAGCTTGTGTTCATGGGGCTGTGTTAGTTTTTAGTTTGTTGGAGGATGGAGTATTTACTGGTCATGGGTGTCCTGCTTCCAAATCTAACTCAAGAACTCTAGCAATTTTTCATGAAGCCTACTGTAGGGCTTTAATTTTCCCTTTATACAAACAAATGAGATTCTCTAAGCAAGGGACTCAAGGATATTAGAATATTAAGTAACTTAGTTGACTCCGTCAAGAGGGTCAGGAAGGGAGATGAATGTGTCTCATTACGGACTTTAAAGTGGCTAGGAATCTGCTGTCACCCACTTCTATTAGAGATTCTGGTTTCCTTAAAGTCCCCTAAAGAGAGGCTAGAAAAGCCAAAGGGAAAAATATCCTTGATGCCTTTTGAATCTAATGGGAAGGACTTCCTTCCTCATGCTGCAATTCTTTGACATTTCCCCAGTCAGAGAGAGGTTGTGGGTCAGTGTTTAAAAGAGTCAGCAATTAAAAGGCTCACTGTCTGCTCCTGCTGATGGAGGTGAGTTTCTATTTCGGCAAACGCTGGCTCCCTCTGAGTTTGGAACTGCTACCAAAAACCTGGTTGTGTCTTCTTTCTATCCCTGGGGTGCGACAGAATGCTGTTTTGACATTTTCTGTCACTTTCCTTGAGCACCATGCCTGTGAGGCGGGACGGTATTCACCTGGCCCAAATGATTAGGATTCTCAGAAGGGTTAGCAGTGTCTCAGATCTAATAACACATAATTACAGGCAATTATACCTTTTCTATCAAAATCAACACTTGGATTAAAAATACTACCTATTCACTAGCATTCATGATAGAGCTGTGAGCAAGAATTAAAGAAATACAAATTCTGAGTGCAACTGTAACTTTGCATCATTCCAAATATGATCAATTGCTGTTCAGTTTTATTCTGGTTTTCTATTCTGGTTTTCTAGTCCACTTTAAAGAAAAACATTCACCTCTCATTTGTTTATTCTGCAAATAGTTAATCAATGCCTCCTGTGTCAGGGACTAGCTTTCTGGTGGGGATTGGTGGTGAAAAGGCAGAAGCGTCTCTTCCCTCATGGAGCTTGCAGTCCCTGGGGGGAAGAGGAGGCATGAAATAGCGACACAAGCAACAATTAAAATTGCAATAAAGTCCACCGAGAGAAGCTCTATGCTGAAGGCAAGCAAACCTTCCAGCATGCACGTGTGGCCTGAGTGAGCATGCCTACTACCTAAGCTTTTTCTCTATAAAACTTCAGGTTTTATGCCATTGTATCTGAAAGAAAATTTCTTGTGCTATTATATCTCTCAGAGGTTGCAGCAAATCTTTTCACTGGGTCGACTTATTTTCCCCAAATGTATGATAAATTCCAGTCTGATTCCTGGAGCATTCGAGAGATGTTTTGCAATGAACCCAGAGAGACCAAGTGAGAGAACCCTCTTTTCCCAACCTGCTGCTTAAGCAGCTGTGAATAGCAGCAAGCCCATCAGCAGCTGCTGGAACCACCTCCTCCCAGAGGTTGTAGCTGCATGAACTCAGTTAGAAAAGGCTGTTTTCCTTGCATATCTTTGCTATAAATTGAACCTAATTAGGGAGAGAAAAGGATGTTCTCCTCTACAACATTAAAAGGATGGCATCTGAGGTAATGTACAGTGTTTCTCACCTTGCCCAAGAGCTTCAGTTTCCTGAGTCCCAGGGAGTGGCTGTGTCGCCACCCTCCCGTCCCAGGTTGGGAGCCAGCCCAAGAGCATTCAAGGACAGGTATTAGTTAGAATCCCGCTACTTCTAAATTGTGCAATTTTCCACCTCTGAGCCAGGGTCTGACTGAGTGCTATGGCATGCTCTCTAGATAGAGGCTCACCAAAAAATAAGGGAGCAAGTTGCTGATTCACTATCACTGTGTGGTGGGACATGAAATATTAGAATAACAGCTTATCCTTTTTAGCTGCCATTGCCCTCTTTTGTAGAAACAGAGGAAAGAAGAAGCAATTGCAAGCCTCGCTTATCTCCCTGGGCCTGGCTGATCTACGAGGCGATGGCAGTGTGGTCCAGCAAAGCAGAGGCAGGCTTCCGGGTGCCATTGTTTCTCGCTTGCACTGTGAAAGTGAGTGGTCCACATACCCCCTGATCGGAATGATCCGAGTTCTACCCTGCGCCCGGCACTGTTCCAGGTATTCAGGATGCAGCGATGACAAGGCCCGGTCCCTGCCCTCAAGATGCTCTTCAGTTGTAGTAAAGGCCTCACCTGATGTGTTTTAGAATCTGTGATTACTGAAGCTTGGCATGAGGTTGAGGAAGGTAGAGGAAGGTCCAGTGGCTTGCTCATCAGCATTCCTACAAATGAAGACTGAGGATGAACTATGGGATGGGGCAGTGCAGACAGGTTGGAGGACTTGTGAGCTGGTCACATGGGTGGGAGATAGCCAGGGGCAGATCAAAATGCTTCTGGGGCTTATGTGGCCAGGATCCCCGCCAGTGTGGAGAAAAAGCAAGGAGGCCCTGCCTCTAGGGGAGAGTGTCAGGGACTCAGCCCAGCAGCTGTAGTTCCCAGGGAGACCTGGCCTATGGGAGGCGGGACAGATGCTGGAAGGAGCCCTAGGCGAGATGCTTGGTGTCTGGTGATGCTGGGGGATGCAGCTGCCACGGTGCGACACAGTGACATGGTAGTCCCAGGCTCCCCAGCCTTCCCCGCCTGACAGATTCTGAGGGTGGATGCCAGTGTTGGCTGAGGCTGCTGCTGAGAGTTCACCCTGGCCAGATTGGTCTGGGAAATAGGGTGGACCCAGATCTGGCATGTATGTTTTGAGGGGCACCTATGAATCCAGTTTTGGGACTCTGTGGGAGACACTGGCAGAGGAGAAAAGCCTGGCCACAGGCTCTCTAGCTGTATGGATTCTTCCTCATCAATGCTCAGTGGTTCCTATGTCCCCTCATCTGAGCACCAGCCCCAATGTCATTCTGTCTCTCTCCTTCCCCGGTACCTCTGCCTGCCCACCAGTCTCCATCTACTCAGATGATGTGGTAGGCAGAATTCCATGCTGTTCCCATCATAGCTGCCCCTGACGTTAGTCCTGTGACTATATTACATGACATGGTAAATAGGATTTTGCAGGTGTAGTGTAGGTTATGAATCGGTTGATTTTCAGAACGTGAGATCACCTGGGTGGGTCTAACCCAATTCCATGAGCTCTTCTAAATCAGAGTGTTTTCTCCAGCTGGTCACAGAAGGGGACTTTAGAAAGCTGTGAAGCCCAAGAAGGATTTGAGGTGCCACTGCTGGCTTTGGAGGTGAAGGGGCTGCATGGAAGGACGAGGAGGGGCTCTTAGGTACTGAAGCAACCCCTGTTGGCAGCTGGCATGGAAAATGGGGCTCTCAATCCTACAACTGCAAGGAACTGAATTCTGCCAACAACTTGTATGATCTTGGAGGTGGATTCTTCCCCAGAGCCTGCAGGGAAGATCCCAGCTCAGCCAACACCTTGATTTCTGCCTTGTGAGACCCTAAGCAGAGAACCCAGCTAAGCCTTCCTGGACTTCTGAGCTGTAGAAACCATGAAGTAATAAATGGGCATTGTTTTAAGTTACTAAGTTTGTAGTCATTTGGTATGCAGTAGAGGTAACAAATACAGACAACCTCCTGCTTTGCTGCCAGTCCTCCCTTTTGGGGGTGTGAGAACAGCTCACAAACAGGAACCCAGGCCCTAGTTCCCTGATGACACTCCCCTCCCTCAGGGTCTCAACATCTTTGTGTAGAATGACGGGTGGGCTGAGTGATTGCTGGCTTCTCTTCCAGTTCCCGTCGCTTCAATTCTCTCTTCAAGATTAAATAGCCTGACATGTTATTCAGTTCCATCTTTTCACTGGGCTTTCTGGGGCTCTGGGTTGGCCAACTGGGCTTCCTCTCCATCCTTTCTGTTTCCTTTCTCCCTCTGGGTCTGGGGCCTTCTCCATAGCCTTTCTCCTGTCTCAAGAGCTATTGCTTCTTCTCTAACAGCACAGGCCTGGGAGGCAAGTCTTGAGACATCTCCCAACCCCAAGGGGAGTCAGTCCCATGCCCAGCCTCTCTTTTGCTGCTGTGGCCTCTGTTCATTGTTCAGACCCTGCCTGGATTCTGCTCCTTGTCGGTCTAGACCATAATGCCTCTGCTCTGTTACAGCCTGGCCTCCTGATCCCTGCCCAGTAGCCTAGGTCCCTCTTTATCCTGGCTCTTCTCTGACATGGACAATTGCTGTCCCAATATTGGCACTCCTTCCCCCTCCCAGCCTGCCGCTTCCTGCTTACGTGTCTGGCGCGAGGAACTTCAGGTGCAGGGGACGTACCCCTTGGATATCCTCCTTGGTTTCATGCTGAGGTGAGAGGCTGCAGTCAAGCCAGAAGGTAACATGGAGTGGCTCAGCCCCATCTGTGCTTGGATCAGGGCTGCAAGCTCCCAGAACAAGGGCAGAGGGCCCTGAGGGGTGGGGCTGTTTTATCTCCTGCATACTTTTGACTTAGCCTCTGTCTGCACAGAGTAAGGGCAGGACCCCTCTGTGGGGTTTGTGAGAGGTCCATGGTCTCCCTCTTGCCAGAGTTGTCTTCCTAAATCAAACTCTGATCTGACATCCACAGGTAATTCATGTACTGCAGAAAAGGGTTCAGGTCTTAGCCAGATGTCCAAGGCAGTTTGCAGCTCCAAGATATCTCTACCCCAACATAAAGTGCACTCTGGGGATGATGCCGACATTAAAGATGCATATCACTCTGGATTAAGTGTATGCATTATCAGTCTTTAAGCATTCACGGTTCAACACACAGAGCTAATTTTCTATCACTATATTCTCCAAAAAAAGTAGTTTATCAACCTCTCAGTTTCTTTCCATCTCAGGAATGGAAAATGAAGGAGGAATTTTTAAGAGGAGACTAACGGAGATCTAGGTCTCAGGACCCCAAAACAGGGGGGAACCCTGAAGGTCATGTGGTTCAATGTTCCAGTGGTGGCTGGCCTCCTGGGTGGGTGATTGCTCCAATCTCTCCTGAAATAAATCCAGCGATGTAGACTCACTGCCTATCAACTGTTGTCACCCAGGCACACTTGGATGGACACGTCCTCTTTGTACTGAGTTGATTTCTCTCCCTGTAGCTTCCCCACATTGTATAACACTATCCCTTGAGACCTCACAGACTCTTGTTCTTCACATTCATTCACTCAACAAACTTTTAGCAAATATCTATTGTATGCCGGGCAAGGTGTGAGGTTTTTAAAGAGTAATAAGACTCAGGCATGGCACCAGTAGCAAAAATGGAGCCCCAGTGTTTGAGGAAGGCAGCTGGCTCTTCCTACATCCTCTCTTCCCTGATGGGACAATCCTGGAACTTTTAGAGTCTTTACTGGACATTTTAGGAGTCCCCTCAAGAAGGAACTCACTGTGGTGGTTCTTTTCAAGAACGCCTGGTTCCCTGGTCAGAAGCTCCCCCTTCTTCCCTCTGCCCTCAGGGATCTGAGAACAGAAAGGGGTCCTCCAAGGGTCTCTGCTCAGCACAGAACAGTGGGCTCCTTGCTCCTCATGCTCGATGCACTGTCATCCATGCAGCAAAGACTGTGGAACTATCACAGACAGCCACAAAACCCTTGCTGCGCCTTGGCTTCCTCAACTACATGATGCTTGAAGAGGAAACGCGTTAACACATGTGGAGTGGGCAGTGTAGTGCCTGACGTGAGTAAATGCTCAGTGAATGTCAGTATTACTGTTGTTGTTTTATCATGATTATCACCCTACTAGCCATGCCTTTGAAGCTGATGGAAAAATGAAACCCTTACATTTTCCTTTGAAGTTCCCATTTTTCCTGTGTCTCATACTGGATTGACATGGAGAGTTTGCTTCTGATACTAAGGAATTTATCTTATTAAACCTGGTTCCTCATCTATCTGCTGAGATAACAGAAACAGTACCCATTATTGAATACTACGTGTGTCACACATGTCACTTTGAATCTTTACAACAATCCTGAAAGGTAGATGCTATTATCTTCATTTTACAGACCAGGCAACTAGGGCTTCAAGAGATGTAAGTGGTCCAAGGCCTCATTGCTAGGGAACACCAGAGCCCAGAATGTAAATCCAGATTGGTTGTTTCTGCCCAAGTCCATTCTTGTCATCAGTGCATGTCCTTTGCTTGTCAGTTGCAAGTCACTCACAAATGGTGGGTTCAGAAAGCCTTGTGTACCCCTCTCCAGGCCATGGCTGAGAGTTATGAAGCCCCAAAGAGCTCCAGATGCAACCTGGTATCTGGAGATTCAGCCTGGCCAGGCTGTGCAGAGGGCCTTGCAGGATGGGAATCACTGAGTGCACAGAAGCTGCAGAGCTGAGAGAGGAGCTGAGACTTGCAGGGACTCTGAAGCCAGACACCTGGGGGGCAAGGCCTACCACTTGCCCACTGTGTCATCTCTGTTCTGTTTGTTTAGCTGTAAAATGGAGAATAAAATAATAGTATCATTTTATTGGCTGATTGTGAGGATTAAATGAGATACATTTTATAAAGTTTTTAGTGCAGAGCCCAGTCAATATTAGCCATTGTTATGACTAGTAATATTATTACCTTCCAAGCAGGTGAGTGACTGCTGCTAAGGCATGTGCTGGCAGCCCAGGGGAGAATGTGATCTGAGAGCAGAACTCCCCTCTCCCCTTTTCCTGTAGGCTTCTATTTGCCCTCTCCACCCCAGGCTCCAGCTCCAGCCTGCGCATGCGCGCCTGAGAAGTGCCACATGTGTTGCCAAGAAACCACATTCCCCATCTATTTTGAAACCTTGATAAGCTTTCTGTTTAATGTTTTAAAAGGTTATATTCTAAAGAGGGACATGGTTAAGTAAATTACGGCACATCAACCTGATGGGATGTTAAACAGCCATTAAAGTGATAATTATGAAGATTGTGTAGGAACATGGAAAATGCTTATGGATTAATATGAAGTTAAAAAAAAACCAGGTTAAAAAAATTGGATTGCACAATAATTGCCACTAGCCAACACCACATGCCTATAAGCAAGTGTTCTTTCCCTATGAGGGAAAGAATGGTATCCTTTAACTTCTTTTATTGCTGTTCTATTGTTTTTATAATAAATAAATAATAGTTGGTGTCATTGAAATCATGATTTTATAAATCAAAAAAAAAAAGCAGAACTCTATTATTCATGTGGCCTGCAAAAGCAGACACAGTGCTTAAAAGAACCTCCCAGGCTGTGGGTAATGGGTCATTTGCTACTGTATTTACATTTCATGTTAATAACTGGTAGGGAATGAAGGGAGATTTTGTTTTTCAAGTGGAGCAGACAATTATCCTCCTACCCACCCTGGTTACTGATGGTTTTAAGAAGGAGGATGCACTGAGGGTGAAGGTGATTGAATCTAATATTTCTTTTGGCTTCTCTGTTGGGAAGGAGACAGGAGGGTGAATTAGGGAGAGACTTAGGTGGGGCTTTATCTTTCCTTTCCCTCTCACCTGAGGGATAGATGCAGACACAGGGAGCAGGGATGTGTGCTCCCACGAACCCAGGAGAAGAGAGATCTGAAGCCCTTGGACAGCATGAGGCTGGGTGCTGGACGCAAACAAAAGCACACAGGTTCAGAAGAGGGTTGAAGTTTCTCTACTGACCTTACAGTACAGGGGACGGGAGTTTGGAACCACCATTTTTCTTCCTTCTTTTCATTCCCTTCCATTGCCTGCCCCCTCCCTTCTTGCCATTCTACTTGTTTTCTCTCTTCCT
Source organism: Cacajao melanocephalus (assembly GCA_963573385.1). Lineage (NCBI taxonomy): Eukaryota > Metazoa > Chordata > Mammalia > Primates > Pitheciidae > Cacajao > Cacajao melanocephalus. Next base: position 21,951 of record CAUYLG010001647.1, on the reverse strand, counting down.
TGTTGAAATGGAAAAGGTTTCCTTGTCCCCCGGCAGGGCATGTGATGGGGGTGTGGCTTGCTTCTTCAGTGCCCCGCTGCTCATACCTCTAGGGGACCATACAGATGAGCAGGCTGTGGGCTCTGACCCCATGGCAGTGTCTAGGGGTGAATGTGTACAGCTGAAGGCCCAGGGGGCATGTGTTACAGGCACTCTTTTAGTTGAGATGTCCGTAGGCAGCTTGTGTTAGTTCAGTAAGACCCCTGCCTTACCACAAGGACAGAGGGATTTCTGTATCCCAGGGTTCTTGCTTTGGTGTGCCAGAAGAATCAGATCACATGTGGGCTTGGAGAATGAGCACAAGGTTTTATTGAGTAGAAGTAGCTATTAGCAGATAAGGGAGCCAGAAAGGAGTTGGTTTTCCTCTGGAATCAGCCGCTGGCTGGATGGACCCTACTCCCACCACCCAGCTAAACTCCGCATCCTTCTGCTGGTCAATGGCCTGCTGGTGTGCCAGGGTCTGTCATGTGCTCTTCTACCGATGTGCTCCCCTCGATGTCCTCTTGATGTCCAGACACTTATGTCTTCTTCCACCGATGTGTTCCTCTTAACATCCAGCCCCTTGAGTGTGTGCTTGCTAGGGTCTCCTGGTTTTTACAGGCACAGGATAAAGGTGTGGTGAGCCAGGGTGGTCTTGGAAAATGCAACATTTGGGCGCCAAGGCAGGAGTATGTGTCCTCGCCTAGGTCAGTAGGCACAGGGCGGGGGGATGGAGCCCTTGCCAGGGACCTACCCTTCTCTATCCAGCACTTCCCTGCCCCTTTCCGTATCACTGTCATTTAATAGCAGTTTACTGGGCTCCTACTCTGCGCAGACACTATGCTCATCATCCAATTTAGAGAGGCAAAAAGACGGTTTCTGCCCTCAAGAAGTCTAACCTGCAAGACAAATCTGAAAACAAACAATCCTGACAGGTCTGAATATAAATAATTCAATGTGACAAAGAAGGTAATTAACTCAGCTCAGAGAAGGCAGCAGAACTTCCCCAGTTGGTATCCCGAGTTGAACAGGAAGGGAGGAGAAGGAGGTTGGGTTATGGGAGAAGGTGGGGAGGAGGGAATAGCATGCTCAAAGACATGGAAGTGTGGGAGGACAGGGCTGAAACCTCTCTGGGCCTGTGGGCCATTTATCCCGGCGTCTGTGTCCAACAGGGAGATCAACAGATTGCATGTCCACCTGACATTATTCTTATAGGTCCAGTGCAACTCAACCCCAGGACTATACTCAGGATGCTGTCATAGCTCTGGCATCCAGGGATTTATCAAAACCATTATGAATCAATTGATATTTTCCTAGAATCTGTGGATCCTAGAGTTGGGAGAAGCTTCAAGGAGTAGTTAGCTCCCTGATTATGCTCTCCACCGAACTCTCTGGGAGAGTTTGAAATGAAAGTTAGCCTCAGTTCAGGGTATGTGGCACTATTGAATGGGTTCATTGCCCTCATTTCAGACCTAAGGAAATTATAGCCCAGAAAAGGGAATTCTGTGATTCATTCAGTCACTGAACAAATGGCTGGCTTCTACTCAGTTCTTCTGGCTCCAAACCCAGTACTCTTTGTAGCACATAAGGTCTCTTTTTCCAGAAGAGGCTGGTCTAGCCTCTTTCCATGCCCATGAACCAGCAGCATGTCCCTATTTGCTCTGTTCTTATCTCTCCTCAAATTCAAGTGTGCACAGCCATTCTTAATACTGTAATACATAGCTGACAAGCCCTCCTCTCACTCATGGCCTTCATAGCTGTATCACCCTATGACTTTCCTCTTTCTAGGCTGCCTGGTTAGGACAAATGCCTGATCCCCTCCTCCTGCTTGCAGGGAAATGCCTCTGGGCCTCAAGGTCATGTGAACCATTCATTCTCCACCTCTTGGCTGAGGGAGCAGGAGGGAGGAGATACATGGAGAGGATGACCTGGGAAAGGCAGGCCAACTTGGAGTACAGATGGGGAATTTTGGAACTGGGAGCAACCTGAGAATAGTCTGAAGTACCCTTCTCTCCGCTGAGAAACTGCATCTAAGTAAAGCATTCTGGCTAGAGTAAGGATAAGTGGCAAACTGGGAAGGAATCCAGGGGCTCCACTCCTTTTCCATAAATCAGCTCAGAAGTTCCCTGGAGTAAATCCTTCTTGACTCTGGCCTCATTCTCTATCTGGCAATGGCAGGGCACTAGGAGGGTCTGAACTATATGATCTCTAGCCCCTCCAGATGTGGGGGCCAATGGGACTCATGTTCTGTGAGTCTGCAAGTAAAGGGATGGGGACCAGCTATCACAGGTGAATCCTGCCTGCCTCAGTCATGCCTCACATGCTTGAGACCTGGGGTATGATGGAGACCAGAACTTGAATGTCATGACGGAAGCTGGGAAAAGAGGCAAATAAACCAACTCTTTGGACTACAAAGAGCTTCTGGGCCATGTGCCACTTGTTTTTCTGTTTTTCCACCTATCGGTCTATACACTTGCTTTGGCATTTGCGTGGTTTCAGAAGGCTATTATCTTGTCAATATCATTCTATGGTGCTGACATTCTCTCTTAATTACACAATTACTTTGTTATGTACTGTAGACCTAGTAATAAAACATTTGAAGTGTTCAAGCACAGACAGGAATTTTTAAAATATGATTTGAGTCAAACCGTCTTGTAAAAATCACTAGTAAATGTCATACCCGGTGGAGGCCTCTGTTCATTCCCCCACTGAGAGGAGGAAGCACTAAGGCCCAGGGAGGAGGGGCCTTCTGCTGGTCACACGGATAATTGCTAGTATGAGTTTTGCTCACTGTAGATGACACAGCAAACTGAGAGCAGAGTTGGGACTAAAGCACAGGGTTGATGGTTCCTGGGTTACTGCATTTTTTCTTTTTCGTAAGTAGGGTATACACTTTTCCATCTGCACCATGTCACCCTCCAGGTCTGTCTAGGTCACACAGTCAACACTGAGTTGGGGAACCAATTCCCAAAGCACTGGATTACTCTAAGAATCGGGTCCCACTTCTCCTAGATGTTTAGTGAGTTAAGGAACGTGATAAAGCCCCGCTGGGCTAAATCTGTCCTCTGGGTTAAGGAATTTTGTCTCCAAGAAGCTCCCATTTATGAAGAAGCAAATGGCCAACTGGCACCAAAACTATGTGTGCTGTTGGCAATGACTAGTTTATTCTGGGGAATTAAGCCTGAGTGTATGGCTCACAGAACCGGTGTTGGTGGCCGAGGGAGCAGGAGGGAGAAGATACGTGGAGTGGATGACCTGGGAAAAGGAGGCCGACTTGGAGTATACAGATGGGTAATTTTGGAGCTGGGAGCAACCTGAGACTAGTCGGAAGTCCCCAAAGGGAAAGGATCTACCCTTTGATGAAATTTACCCATTTTCCACTGCTTGTGATCCAAGTCTAAACTGAGCAAGACTGACACCTGGCATAACTCCCCTGCAGTGACTATGGAGAGCCCTGCAGATCCATTACTTCCTATCTCTGAGCTTGGAGAGAGCCTCAGAATTCCTAACTAAATGTCCACAGTTTTCTCAGAAGAGGAATCTTAATTAATATCTGTTATGTATTGAATTATGTCCCCCAAAAGATAGGTGGAAGCCCCAGTTACTGGTACCTGTGTGTATGACCTCATTTGGAAATAGTCTTTGCCAATGTAATCATGTGAAGATGAGGTCAGACCGGGTTAGGGTGGCCCCGCGATCTAATAACTGGCGTCCTTGTAAGAAGGGGGACATTTTGATCCACAAGGAGACTTCCATGTGATGACACAGGTAGAGTTTGTAGTGATGTCTCTACAAACCCAGGAATACCAGGAGCTAGAAAGAAGCAAGAAAGGATCTTACCCTAGCATCTTCAGAGAGAGCATGGCCCTGATGGCACCTTGATGTTAGGCCCTGGGCCTCCAGAATTATGAGAGAATCAGTTTCTGTTGTTCTAAGCCATTCAGAGTGGTACGTTGCTATACCAGCCTGGAAGGTGAATCTACCATCTCTGGAAATTGTCTCTCTCGCCTCTGTTTTCCATCTCCCTTTCTCACGCTCTTGTGGTGTCATCTCCCTGCTCCTGACATCTTCCTCCTATTCCCCACCTGGGACCCTCTTGCCCATCAGGTGCAGCCTAAATGGCTCTCCTCTATGACGTCTTTCATGACCCTGTCCAATATGCCTTTGCCCTTTTCTGGCCTGCCGCAGTGTTCTCACTGCTTGTATCGCTATCTAAACTCCCACAGCAGAGGGGGGTTCCAAGAAGAGGAAGGTGAGAGAGAATGCAGGCAGAAACATCTCTGCAGGCTTCAGAATTCTGCCTTCATTCAGCCCAGCAGTACCTGGGAGTGGGCGGTGGGCAGTGGCGGGAGGACACATCATTCTTTCAAAGCATGAAGCAGTTTCTTCAGATAAAGATCCTACAATTACACAACAGTGTTTTAAGAGCAGAGGTTGTCTAGCCTCTTCTTTGCCTCAGTTCAGGATGTTTCTTTTATTTATGTATGTATGCATGCATTTATTTTTGAGATGGAGTCTCGCTCTGTTGCCCAGGCTGGAGTGTGGTGATGCAATCTCTGTTCACCGCAACCTCTGCCTCCTGGTTCAAGTGATTCTCCTGCCTCAGCCTCCCGAGTAGCTGGGACTAACGGTGCGTGCCACCATGCCTGGCTAATTTTTGTATTTTTAGTAGAGATGGGGTTTCACTATGTTGGTCAGGCTGGTCTCAAGCCCCTGACCTTGTGGTCCGACCACTTTGGCCTCCCAAAGTGCTGGGATTATAAGTGTGAGCTACTGCACCTGGCCTAGTGCAAGGTGTTTCTAAGCAAAGCAATAGTGAAGTGCAGCTGGGTCTGCCTCTGAGCCCAGTAGTTCCTGTTGTTTGGCATTTTTCAGATGGATTCAGTCAAGAGAAGAGAACAACTCCACAGCTGGGAATCTCAGATCAAAAGCTTCCCAACCTCAAAGTCCATTCTGTGATGAGTTGCTCTGCACATCCTCATGCACACAGAGAGTTGTGGGGAGTGTAGAGAGATGCATGTGACCCCCTGACACCCTGACCTCTGCTCTGGTCATCTTATTTGCTCATACTGCTCAGAGCATACTGTGCCTTCTCTCAAGCCCACACTGCACAAGCTGTTCTCTCTGTCTCGAATGTTCTTCCTCATCAAGCACAATTTTACACCTTCCTTAAGTCTCCCTTCAAATGATGTCTTCTATAGCCCACTTTCCTGGGGCCCCTTAGACTAAACCAATCACCCCCTCCTGTGTGCTCTGGGGCTCTGTGTGCCCCCCTTTGTGTTGCACTCACCACACTGTGGCATGAGGTCTTACAGTCTTGGGGACTATGCCATGGCCCTTCTACAGAACTGGGACAGGGCTCAGAATGGGAAGGGGTTAGATACATCTGTGTTGAATAAATGCATGCATGTGTCTGTCACAACTTGCAGGGTATTTTCATAAAGCAGATTTTAATTCTTTTATAAAGCAGATTGTATTTATTTATATAATAGGTACTAAATCTAAAAGGTAGAACAGATGTATTGTGCCAAGCCTATGGTCCATCTCCATCCTCTAACCACCCAGTTCCCCTCTCTGGAATTGTATCAGAGTCCTATTTTGTATGTATCCTTCCAGGTGTCTCTGCTAACATAAAGGTATATGTATTTCTTGTATTCTTTTTGCACAAATTATAGCATCTTGCTTTTTTACATTTTACTTTTAAATATGCCTTGTAGATCCTTCAATATGAGCCCACTGAGAGTTGCCCTATTTTTATTTTTTTTGTTTCATTAGCTGCATAGTATTATTCTACTATAAGGGTACATCATGATTATTTAGCCAGTCTTCAAAGGCAGTTTCTAATTCTTTGGTAATCCTTTGCTGGCATGGATAACCTTGTGCATTTATAAACAGTGCTTAATTTTGAGAAATTATTTTCAAATGGTAGAATTTCAGGCTTCAGTAAGGTAGACAGAGTGACTTTCCTGGCACTGTAACTGCTAATTGGTTCATTCAACACTTGTTTTAATCACTCTCTAGTGTGCTGAGTCTGAAGAACTGGAAAATATGTTTCCCAGGTATCCTTGCAGGTAGATTCAGGGTGTGACCTTAGGGTCCACCAAGCAGCTGCACTCAAGCGAGACTGGATTTGGAACGAAGTCACTGAGCAGGGAGGTAGAGTGTGTGGATATTCACTTGGCTAGTGGGCGTCACCGCAGGAGTGCCGGTTCTGTTGCTAACAGCTGCTGGTGGCAGATGTCAGATACCACAGCTTCCTGGTTTTGGGGGAGGCCGCAGCTCCTTAGGTGGCCCAATTCTGTGCTGTAATTTTTGGAGACAATCCTGGAAATTCAATTTAATACCTAGCGTCCCAAACTGTGGTCTGCAGATCAGGAGTAGAATCCCAGGCACCAGCCCAGTCCTAAAGAATCAGCCACACCCCCAGGTGTTTCACAAACCCATTCGAGATTGAGAAGCACTGGCCTAGAATATACTGGAGCACTGCCAAGGCTCATTAGAATCACCTGAGAGGGTTTGAAAACTGCAGATGCCAAGGCCACACCCCAGATTGATTAAGTCATAATGGTTAAGAGTGGTGCCTGGGCATCAGCATTTTTAAAACTCCCCAGGTGATTCCAGTATGTAATCAAGGTTGACACCCACTGGCTTGGAGTAATGGCTCTGAATCTTGGTTACACACTAGAATTACTGGACTTTTAAAAAAAATACTACAAATTCTGATTTAATTGGCTTCAATGAAGACATGAGCATTTTATTCTTGTAAGCTCTCTAGGCAATTCTAATGTACAGCAAGGGTTAGGAACTACTCATCTAGATGTGTTTCTTCAGCCTTCTTCACTGTTTATACTGCTTAATAAAAACCCATGTGTTTAAATCTACTGGAGTGAATTCTGTGGTCTGCAATTTAGAACCTTTGCATCATATGAGAAGTTACCTGTTTGAGCTGCACTGGAAACTGGGCTGGTTTATGTTGGTTTTAGTTACCTTAGAACAAAGAATAGAATTTAATTTAAAACGGCTTTTGAGAAAACTCATTGAGAAGAAGTGATCAGGAAACCACTTACTAATGGACTGGCTAAGAAGGATGGGTTAGAAAGCAGGCAGGCAGGGCCAGAAACACGATGAGCCATGTCTGAAGATCAAGGAGGGTTGGGGTGGAGGGGTGCAGAACTTTGGTGGAAGGGAAGAGTGTTACCGAACTAGACCCATGAGGATGAAAATGAGGGCCCATCTAGCAAACAACTAAGCAGATGACAGCTTCATATTTCTTTTGGGTGGATTCCTGGTTGTGCAGTGACCCCTGGGAGGAGAAGTCAAGGAGTTTGGGGCTTGGAGGAAGGGCCAAGAGGGACAGAGGTTTTTGTCCTTTGCTTCTGTGGCCCTCCTTCCTCTCTGTGTTCTCTCCTCTTTTGGCTTGTAGTTCAGGACCTGCCTGCATCCCCTGCTCTGGCCTCTAAGCAATAGCTGGTGATCTCCCCAACATTTGAATTTGCCTTCACAGTGGCTAGTTAGCAGATGCCTGACCAAGCATTATTAGTATCTAGGCCCAGGGGCTGCCTCGGGAGTTCACAACAGGAGCTCACAGGCTAATGAAGAGGAGATTGCAAGACAGTCTGAAAAGTGCTTTAACCAAAGTATAGGGTGTGTATGGTGTTGAGGAAGGGTTGTCAGTCATGACAGTTCACAGAGAAGGTAAACAATTAGGTGTGTATATTATAGAGGTGAGCCATAAAGGATGAGAAATGATCATGAGAGACAAGTGCAAGCAGGGGACACGACAGATGCAGAAATGCATGACTACAGTCTCCTTGAAGGCAGTGACAGCACATGTATTTATCAGTACTGCATCCCTGGTGACTATCTCAGCTCTCACATGTAGAGGGGCTTATGTGGATATTGATAATGAACACATGAAAAAAAAGTGATGGTGTGTTGGTTAGAAAGCTATCAGTTGCAAGTAATAAGGAAACTCTTGAACCTCAAACATAGAGGGAATATATTAGTCACATAACAAAGAGATAGTAGGTGGTAGGATCCTGCCTCCACCTGTTTACAGCAGTTTTAGGCCACATATTCTGATACAGTGATGTCCAAAGGCAGAAATAGGGCTGTCTTTAAAGGGGTCTTTGCCTTAAGGGTAAGAAAACTTTCTCATAAAGGCCCCATTGGAACTTCTCTCAGGTGACATTGGCCATAACTATACCCCATGCTTAGCTGTAAATCAGTCACTGGCAAGAAGAATGGGGTAGCCTTGATTCACTAAGACCAGTCACTGGAGCTTGGATGTTGTGTCATCTATTGAAATGAGAAAGGCTGGAGGTGACTCTATAAAGAGATTCTGGGACCTTTAATTTAACTTCATCTTACTCTTTAAAAGAGATTTCTTTGGTCACTGACGTATAATTTCAATTGCTTTAGATTATTCTTTTAAAAGCAGAACGAAATTTTTAAAAATTTGAGCTTTTGTAAAATCTTCAACGATTATCATGTCACTATTGATATTTATAGGGATATTTTTGAATAATAAATGGATAAAGCGTTCTATAAATTATTTTCTGAGAAGGCAATAAATAAACTTGGTAAAAAAGTGAAAATACAAAGAGATTTACCATGAGAAACAACTCTTCTCCAATCCCTGTCCTTCTTCCTACCCTTGCCCTCCCCAGAGCCAATCACTACTAAGGATTTCTTGTGTGGGTCTCCAGAAATACTACATGCATGTTCATATACACATTCATATTTGCCATTTCAATACTAAATAAACAGTGCACACTGTACTTTACCTTGACTTTTACACTTGGATACCACTTTACAATGGACATTCCCAGCTTTTATATTTTGCTTGAAGTGGTAAACTATTAATTCTAAATGGACTGGGAAAAAATGTCCATGTATATTATACTTTATAGAGAAACCATTAAAGTAAGATGAAGAGATATAGCTAAAAAGTTAAAAGGCATATTAAAATATAGTATTAAAATATTCAAATAATGCAAAATAAGTCAGGAAAGGGGAAACAGAAACAAAAAACAGGAAAAACTAATAAAAACAATGGGTCTAAATTCAATCATTCTGTTAAATTGCTTTAAATTACATGAAGTGTAAATGGTCTTAACACACCGAGAGTGTCAGAGTGGAAAATAACAAAACAACATCTCAATTCTATGTTGTCTATGAGACACACTTTAAATATAAAAACACAAATAGGTTTAGGCTAAAGGTAAATAATGGGAAATATGTACCATTCAAACAGTAATCAAGAGATAGCTGAAGTGATAAAGTGGTGTGGCCAATATGGAAAAAAGTATGGTGGTTCCTAGAAAATGTAAAATAGAATTATTGTGCAATCCAACAATTTGACTTCTGGGTGTAGATCCAAAAGAATTGAAAGCCAGTTCCCAAAGAGATGTTTGTACACTCATGTTCACAGCATTATATACAATAGCCAAGAGGTAGAGGCAACCCAAGTGTTCACAGACAGATGGATAGATATTTAAAATATGGCCTACCCACACAATGGAATATTATTCAGCCTTAAAAAGGAAGGGAATTCTGACACATGCTACAACATGGATGACTCTTGAGGAAATGACGCTAAGTGAAATCAGACAGTGAAAAAAGACAAATACAGTATAATTCTATTTGCATACGGTATCTAGAGTAGTCGTATTTATAGAAGTAGAAAGTAGAACGGTTGTTGGCAGGAGCTGCTGGGAGAAGAAAATGGATGAAATGTTGCCTAATGAGTACAGAGTTTCAGTTTTGCAAGATGAAAACATTCTGGAGATTGGTTGCCCAACTATGTGAATATACTTAATACCACGAAACACTACTGAACACTTAGCAATGATTAAGATGGTCAGTTTTATGTTATGTGTAGTTAACTGTAACTTAAAAACATAGCTGAAGTGGTTAGATGAATATCAGAAAAGACAGGCTTCGTCACATGGAAAGTTACCAGGGAGAAGAACACTACGGAATAGTAAAAGGGTCTATTCACCAAAAAACATTACAATTCTAAACATGTATGCGTCCTACAATAAACCTCAAAATAAATAAAACAAAAACGGGCAGAACTGGAGGATGAAATAGAAAACACACTATCATAGTTGGAGACTCTGACATGCCTCTCTCAGTGATTGATACAACTAGATATAAAATCAATAAGATTATAGAAGACCTAAACGACTCTAGTAACCAACTTGACCTAAGGAACATTTTTAGAAAAAGTCCATAGCAGAATACATATTCTCTTAAAAAGTGATATTCTGCATATACAACAGGTCCTTCCAACTTTTCTTCTTTAGTTCTTCATTCATAAAATAATTTCTCTCTTTCTGTCTCTCTTGCTCTCTCCCCCTTCTACCTCTCCCTTTTCCACTTACTTATTTGGTTACTCTCTTCCTTTTCCCTAATCTCATTTGTTTCTCTTTCTCACACCCTTTAATATATTCCATCTAGTACTAATTTCATAAAATTAGATGCTTACTGTTTTTAATTCAAAAATGAGGGTGGATTTTTTTTTTCTAAACAGAAAATAAACAATTTTAAATTAAGTTGATTTTTTGTGTGTGAGGTGTTCAGTTGATTTCTCCCCTTAGATCTGGCCCCATCTGCTTTAAGTTACTTTGGAAATTCATAGCAAGAACATTTATGACTGCAGTTGCTGGGAAAGGAAGTCTTCCTGGAGGAGGTAGGATTTGGAGTTGGATAAAGTTTGGATTGATAAGGGTGGCTTAAGGGGAATTTCATTTGAATTGATCTCTCTGTCTTCGAAGCATTGTAAATGATCTGTTTGTCCACACGGTATCAAATGAAGTGAATGCACAAATGTGGGCATCCCTCCCTTCTCCATCTCACAGCTGCTATTTTTGGGGAAGAATCTCTCCTTTCTTAAGTGCCCTTTCCCCTCACTTTTTAGAGCCAGGCCCTCTGTGGTAACTGTAAGTTTTCCCCTGCTGGAACTCTCCATTTTGCCCAACTGCTTACCATTGCCAGGTATACAATTAGATTTGCCACGTCTCTTGGAGCTGCCAGCTCATTATTTGTTTGTCTCTGGATGCCCTGCAGCCTCTGTTGCTCTGTGTCACTGGCCTTGGGTCAGGCTCCTATGCATGACCTGGCAGCATGCCACCTGCTTCCTCAGGGTCCTGCAGACCTCTTCCTATCCCTTTGTCTCTCTAGGTGAGGGATGTTTTCCTCTTGGACTGGGAGGCTGCTTTCTTAAGCACTTTCTGCTGTCTCACTGTGTGTGCATGTGGCTGTTTACACTTATGGAAGTGTGTGTGAATGTGCCAGAGGAGGATGTGCTCATGAAATAATAGCCTGACCACGCAGCTTAAATTGACAGCATGTGCTTGGTGGTACAAATGAAGACCCATCTGGAATCTCCATCCCACCCTACCACTTCTCACAGGGTCAGTCTGTCCTGTGAGTTCCTATATGTTTATCAGGTTCACATAGAATCTGAGCTGTGATTTGCAGGGATCCAGGAGGACCTCCTCTATTCTAAAACCCCTCCTCCACTAGGGCCTGAAGTTTTGCCATTTGGCATTTCTTAATTTGCACTGAGCATTGCCTTCTAGAGACTCCCTTTTAAAAGTGCAAATACTTCTGAAAGGAGGCACCCAGAGCTAGAAAGATGAGGTATTATACGATTAATTTCCTTCACATTTTTACAGACAAGGAAGGAAAGCAATGTGCCAGTGATGTTTCTAAGGTCACTTGGCAAATACATGGCAGAGCCCTGGTTCATTAGTCATTGTCTACCTGAGTCACAGGGCACCACCTTCACAATGTGCCGAAAAGGCAATTACCACAGGCTTCTTTACCTAATGGGGCCATTGTTGGAAACATGATGGGCAAGACCAGTTGGAAAAAAAGGTGCTGATAATGCTGATACATTTGGACTTTTTCATAACTTAGGGAACTGGTTTTTCATCTAGACCAGTGCTCTTCAATGGAAATATAATGTGAGCCACAGACATGAACCACGTATGCAACAAAAAACTGTCTAGTAGCTACATTAAACAAATAATAGGGAAAAAAAGGGAAAAGACAAAGACAGGTAAAATTAATGTTAATAATCAATTAAACTTAACCCAATATTATAAAAATATTATCATGCACTCCAAAAATGCACTTTTTAAAAAATTAAGAGATAGTTTGCTGTTTTTTACAAGGTCTTTGAAATGCAAGTATATTTTACATTTATAGCTCATCTCAATTTGCACTAGCCACATCTAGAGCTCAATAATAGCACATGTGACTAGTGACCTCTATATTGAATAGCAGCTCTAAACCATCCCTTTCGGAGGATTCTGTACCTATCCCTCTGACCGAGGCACTGTCTGCACATATCTTTCTCCTCCAGATCTGATGTTCACAGGCCTGTAGGGACCACAGGAACCATCCAGTCTATGGACTTCACCTTCTATCCCACAGAATCCTCAGAGATTCAGACAGGGGTGGAGGGTCGGGATGTGGTGGGGAGGAAGGGTGCCTGTGGCTTTGCTCCCAGTCGTGCGCATTGATTTTATGTGGGTTTCCTGATGAGGATCTGCAGATTACCTTATCAAATGTCACCTAAACTAACCCCCACAAAAGAACAAACTGCTTGAAGATATCCCTGCAACAAAATCACAGTTTGAAAATAATATCTGTTAAGTCAAGCCCAAGTGGATGGTGAGAAATAGCTGAACTATTCTCATTTAGAGGATAGTTCTTACTCCAATGACAAACTCGGTCAGCTGTCTGATGAGAGTACAACAGCAGTGGTAGGGCCAGCCTCTGCGTTCAGAATTATCAGTAAAGCTGTATGAAATGTGAATGTACATCCACCACCATTAACAAAGAACTTGCCGGGCGTGGTGGCTCACGCCTGTAATCCCAGCACTTTGGGAAGTCAAGAGATCGAGACCATCCTGGCCAACATGGTGAAACCTCATCTCTGTTAAAAATACAAAAATTAACTGGGCGTGGTGGCGTGTGCCTGTAGTCCCAGCTACTCGGGAGACTGAGGCAGGAGAATGGCTTGAACCTGGGAGGCGGAGGTTGCAGTGAGCCGAGATGGCGCCACTGCACTCAAGCCTGGTGCCTGGTGACAAAGTGAGACTCTGTTTCAAAAAAAAAAAAAAAAAAAAAAACAACATAGAAACAAACAAAGAACTTCACTCTAAGAATGATTTTATGGCTTGGTATCTTAGTGTGTGATATGTCTAATTTGTTACATCTGTTTTACCATGTAGGCAATATATTTGTTTCATAGGTGGACACAATTTAGACTTACATGCAGACTTTGAAAACAGTTGGATCAGGTCACGCCTCTGCCTAAAAGCCTGCAACGGCTCCCCAGGCCACTCAGAGGAAACCCCCAGGCCTGTGATGGCCAGTGGGCCCTAACCCCATTGTGCCTGTCTCATCACGTTTCTGATGCCATGTCCTCCCTCTCTCATTGTCTTTCTCTCTGCTCCAGCCACACTGGCCCCCTTGCTGTTTACCATTTTTATTAAACTCGCAACAACAAAATCCGTTCAGTTTTGCACATTTTGAACTCATTAGAAGTGCAGTCATACTGTATAAATTCTGCTATTTTAATCAATTTCATATTCTTAAATTCATCCATGATATTGTATGTAGCTGTAATTCATTCATTTTACACTACTGTATAGTATTCCAGTATGTAATTGTACCTCACTTAAAAAGAGATTATCCCACTGTAGCTTCTAGTTGGTTTTTTATCTATTCAAACGGGGCTACTATGAACATTTTGTCTTTGGATGTGTGTCCTAGGGCTCCTGTGCCCACATGCACATAGATCATAGGTGTACATATTATCTATATGTCTTTTCTCACTACCTTTATATATGCTTGTCCCTAAGCTTGGAATCTCCTCGTCCTCTGCCAAACTCCTGCTGATATTTTAAGACCAACTCATGTGTCACCCTCTTTAAGGAGCCTTCCTCTCTAAGTCTTAAAACTTATTATTTGCCGAAAGATACAGTTTCAACAAATTGAGTTTAAAGGTACGATTGGCTTTTATTAGCAATTCACTAATCAGGCAGCATTCTTTCTAGAAAATAGACAGGTGCTCTGATGACCTGAGTAGAGGGAGTTGGCTTTACAGGCAGAAAATGCTGAAGAAACCAAAACTAAGGAACCAAAAGCAGACTGGTCATTTCAAAGTTGTAGAGTTCACAGAGATGACTTCCTTATCATGCCTGCTCAAGTAGACTGGCTGATTGCTATAAATCTCCTTTCTTTCTTTCTTCTTTTCTTTCTTTTTCTTTCTTTCCTTTTCTTTCTTTCTTTCTTTCCTTCTTTCTTTCTTTCTTTCTTTCTTTCTTTCTTTCTTTCTTCTCTCTTCTTTCTCTTTCTTTCTTTTTCTTTCTTTCTTCTTTCTTTCTTTCTTTTTCTTTCTTTACTCTTTTTTTTTTTTAAACCATCCCATTTAAAAAGTATGATTTTGTGGTGCCTAGCATGAGTGACTCCATTGTGATTTGGTCTGGTCTCTTGGGACTTGGCGCAGGAGCTCAGTCTGAAACAATGGCCATCCATATATTTCAGCACTTGTATGTGATACATCCCAGCCTGCCTCTCTCACTCTGTACATTAAGTGTGGTGGTATTTCTCTTAAGTAACCTCTGCTGCTATTATTCCATTTAGGCTGCTGTAACAAAATACCATAGATTGGGTGGCTTACAAGCAAAAGAGATTTATTTCTCACAATCTGGAGACTGGGAAGTCCACGATCAAGGTGCCAGCAGATTCAGTGTCTGGTGAGGACTTGCTTTCTGGCTTCTAGATGGTGCCTTCCTGCTGTGTTCTCACAGAGGGAAGGGGTGAGGGGGTTTCTCTTGAGCCTCTTTTATAAGATCATGAATCCCATTCATGAGGGCTCTGGCCTCATAACCTAATAACTTCCAAATCCCATTCATGAGGGCTCTGGCCCCATAACCTAATCATTCCCCACATCCTAGTACCATCACTTAAAGGAGTTAGGATTTCAACATATGAATTTGGGGGAACACTCACATATACCATAGCGTCTGCTTAAAGCTCAAACTTCTAGCTTAAGGCAAGCTTTCTGCTCACACTGTGACGCATGCTAATCAATGCCGGAGGTCCAGTGAACCCTTACAGCTGGCCAGCTTCTAGCTGTCACTTCTGCTCTTACCTATTGAGTTAGACGCATACCAGGAGCTGGTGATATTTGCTCCCAAACCTGCCTAGCCTAATTCCACCTGTTACAGCAGTTTCCTGATCTAACTGAGTGTGGCACAGACCAAAGAAACACAAGGCGAAAAAGAGTGAGAGTTGTTTTTATACAGCCTAAAAGTTGAATACTTCAGGAAGACACATGGAAAAGCTGATGCATGCAGGGATTTGAGCAAGCTCATTTTCATGAGATGCTATTATGTGGTCACGTGTGTGTATCTCCTCAAGACTGAACTCAAAGACAGAGACCATGGTGGCACCATCTTTGTGCTCATGTTCCAACCCACGGCCTGAGACAGAGTAGGAGTTGAAGAATAGATGCTGATCAAAAAAAATGAATGAATGAATCAATGTTGAGATTTTAAGAGGGAAAAAAGCCTCCCTAAATGTGAGTCATGAAAACAAACTGCTGGAAAATTAGGTGGGTGAAACAACTGTGAAAGATTAGAAAACAACCTGTAAAAGTCTCAAGGTATTCTGCACTTGAATTGCATTAGCATTAGCAAGTGTCCTTGAATTCTCCAATTTAAAGAAAAAGAAATAGGCAACTCACAGTCTACATGTAATGAATGTTGTTTATGAATGAAAGAGGATGTAGAAATTCAGCTAGCAGACCCACAACCAAAGAAAAGATTTTGGCCTTTTAAGGAATAGGTGAATTAGTACATATATATGTGTGTGTGTGTGTGTGTGTGTGTGTGTATGCGCACGTGCATGTGTCTGTGTCTGTGTGTGTGTATATATATATATATTTAAAGTAAAAAAAATGTTTAAGGGGTGTATGTTAGTAGAATCACAGCAGGGAAAAAATTACATGCTCAAATTAGATACTTTGAAGAGAGTTTAATAAAACAAAAGGATTGTTTATAAAACTGTGGGTAGAAGTTAGGAAAACCACAGGGTAGGACCTCAAGTTGGGGGAATGCAGAGGGCACCTGACAGCAGCTAAGCTTCGGGTTGAGGGAGGTAGCCAGTGTGCCAAGGTGCTGCAGGGGGAAACAGGAAATTAGATGCCCTGGCCTCTCCCTTCTTTCTTCCTGCAAGCTTATACCAGTATCTCCTACTGGACAAACCAAATGGGAAGGCAGAAGGCACAGGTGTCTATTGATACCGTCCACAGAGGTGAAATCCCCAGAGTGGAGGAGAGTGGATCGGGGGCAAGTGGCAGTTGCCCAGCATGGTAGGAATTTTTACGATTCTCCACTTTCATATTTTCAATTTTCTGACAAACTGTGAGTTTAAGTCCTGCCATATTGGAGGGCTTCTACTTTGTTATTTTCTGTTTTTTTTTGAGACAGAGTCTCGCTCTGTCACTCAGGCTGGAGTGCAGTGGTGTGAATTCAAACAATCTTCAGGCTTCAGCCTCCTGAATAGCTGGGGCTACAGGGATGTGCCACCACACCTGGCTAATTTATTTCATTTTATTTTAGAGACAAGGTCTGGCTATTTCTCATGTTGATCATGAACTCCTGGGCTCAAGCGATCCTCCTGCTTTGACATCCTGAATTGCTGCAATTAAGGTGGGGGCCTCTGCACTCGGTCTCTACTTTATTTGTTTTCTTATTTATCTGTTCCACTAGACTGTGACTAGCTAGAGGCAGGGGCTCTATCTGGGGCATCTTTGGCTCTCCAAGCCTGGCCCAGGGCTTGGCCTGTGGATGAAACTGAATAATTAGTTGAATGAATACTGAAGGCATTGTGAGAAAAATTATTTGTCAAAAAAATCAGTAAACTACATACTTATTCATTTAACAGATACTTGTTGAGTTCCTACAACGTGCCGTATGCTGTTCTAAACAGAGAGGATACAATGGTGAACAACAAGGCTACCGTCTAGTGGGGAAGGCAGCCAACAAATGCTTCCCTCATTCAACATTTATTGAACGAGGACAATGTCCCAGGCACTGTCCTAGATGCTGGGGGTTCAACAATGAACAGGATAAAGCCACTACCCTCATTGAACTTGCATTTGAGTGATCATGTTTTGCCCTTAAGTAGCCATCTTTAAAGCTGAAGGTAAGCACAGGGACACCAGTTTTTTAGAAAGCAAAGCAGGTCTGTGGCTCCTGATAGATGAGAGGCAAGCAGGATGCCACTTAAAGTCATGGAAAGACAATCCCCTGGGCTGGATGGAAACCAGATCTTGGAGTGAATGTCCTTGTGGGTCAAGGGTGTCTTTGCTAACCACATCTGATCCCTTGGCATTGGGGGATTGGGATGGATCCCAAGTAAGAAAATCTGAGCTTTTCACACTTCTCCAATGACAAGACCTTACACACAGTAGGTCACTTAATTTCTGTGGGATTAAGTGACTCTTATCAGTCATTTGTCAAGGTGTGGGCTCCTAGAAATGGAGCTTGAGAGATGAAGCGCTAGCTGGAGCCCAGAGGAGCCCTGGCAGAGGAAGGGGGAGAACATTGCCTTGTTTAGATGCTCTGGATTTTTTTTAGAGCATGTGTCATTGGGTCTGTATGCTCGAGCCAGCCTTTTCTGGGAAGCTAAAGGGTAGATTGAAACCAGCCTTGTATCACATGAATATTCCCCATACTCCTAAGCTTTGGGAGTCTGTATTCCTCTTACGCGTAAGTACCAAATTGCAGGGGAAATGGTATTTCTCTGCGGAGAAGGAAATACCTTCCATAAGATTTTCCGGGGATGGAAGGCTGGATTCTGGTTCTGTATTTCTCCCATCTTGGTGTGAGGCCCTCAGGACTCAGCTGGATGAAGTACTCTTTTAGAGTCCCTTTCGACCTCGCCATTCCCTCTTTTGAGATATTTCCCTCATTCCCAGGACGTTGGCCATTGCAGTTGGGCTGCTCCTTCTCTCTCTTGTGCCTCTTTGGCCACCAAAGAAGCTGCTGTGAATCAGCAGGATTGGTTTTAAGCAATGGCGTTTGGAGACAGCTGCTTACCCAGTATAATTTTGTAGGCTCAAGGAAGGGACTTTACTCCCTGTGCAAGTCCCAAAATACCTCCTTTATCAGCCTTTTGGTGTTTGGGATTGCTTTACTGTGGACAAAGCCTTTCATTCCACAATGAAGGATCAAAAATAGAAATGAATGCACATGTGTTTGGCATTGCCCATAACAAGCTGTTCTTGGCCTCCATACTGTTGCTCGTGCTGTGCCCTCTGCCAGGAATATTCTCCCTATGCCCTCGTTTCCCTTATACTGATCCTTTAAGAGTCAGTTTAAGCATTTCTTACCCTAGAGGATGCCGTAATTGGATTCTCTTGATTACAAGAAACAGAGTTACAAAGAGTCGCAGCTCAAATAAAGGCTGGTTGAGCGGGGTTGTGACACGTGGGACATGAACCCCAGGATGCAGATGAGGAGGGGACCTAACTATCTGCTTCTACAGTCTGTCTCTGCCAAATAGACTTTAAGATCTTCAAATTAGGGGCTATGTCTTACTCATTTTTGAAAGCTCAGACCTACCACAAAGCTCAGTACTTAATAGATGTTTGTTGAATAAATGAATGAATGAATAATTGAATCCTAAGTATGGATGGAAGATGTGGGCTCTGTCTTTCAGGGATTTACAGTCTAGTTGGGAACTAGAAAACAGGTAAAATTTAAGTACTATAAGAGATACGCAGTGCAGAACAAGGGTTAAAATCTGGTACAAAGCTTGCAAGATGAACACATCAACGGCATCTTAGGGGAGATGAGATTTAGTTAGCAAATAGGCCTGAGAAAGACTTCAGTTCATACTCACATCAATTGACTAAGATGTTTCTGAGTGCAGAACATAGACTTTTAGTTGGGAAATTCAAGTGACCATTGAACTAACGTATAATTTCCTGAAGGGTCCCATAAAGGATGACTAGGGACAACAAAGGGCAGCCAGGGGAGCCTCAGAGTAGGACTCAGAGGTCCTTGTCACTTGGCCAAGGGCTGGCCTGCAGCATCAGGTGCATTAGATCCTGCTCCAATGCCCCTGGACTCATGAATGACTCTAGTGGCCTTATCTGGGTGGCTGATCTGACAGTAGAGCAAGGAGTGTGCCTTGCTGAGTTACTGCCAGCTGCCTGTGGTGGATAAACAGGCAGGCCTCTGGGCGGCCTCAGGAGTCTACTGTAAACAAAGAAAGTCATTCTGATGCTTCCAGATTTTACTGAGTTAAATCAAAGGCCTAGAGAGGAGAGGTCTTTGCGGTTCTTTGTTTCAGAGGCTGGCCCCTGGGCGAGTCCCTTATCAGACTCTGTTCTATTTAGATATGTTTCTTTGAACCTTCCTGCAGAAAGTGATGTCCTTTGACAGGCTCCCTTGGCTTGCCAAGGATAAACAGTGAGCAGTTGTGAGAGATTCCCAGGGTCTCTTCTCCCATAATGTTTATTGTCAGTCCTGCACACCTGAAACTTCATCTTTTCTTGTACTCAAAATAGAGAAGTGGGGAGCCTAAATGAACCCACTGAGCCCAGTCCCCTCAATAAGGAAACTGAGGCTGAAGAAAATGAATCTTTCTTTGTATTCATGTAGTGCCTTGAGTTTATCCTGTTTTCCCACATATGCTCACATGGTTTTCCATTTCCTTCATTAAACAGCCCTTTAGGAAGGGCCTACTATGTACCAGGCACTGTTCTAGGCATTGGATGGGTATATGGATTTGGCTGTAAGTAACAATACTCAGCCAGTGGTGGCCTAAACTCTTACCAGAAAGGGGTCCCGATCCAGACCTCAGAGAGCAGGTTCTTGGATCTTTTGCAAGAAATAATTCGAGGCAAATCCATAAAGTGAAAGCAAGTTTATTAAGAAAGTAAAAGAATAAAGAATGGCTACTCCATAGGCAGAGCAGCCCGGAGGACTGTTGATTGCCCATTTTAATGGTTGTTTATTGATTGTGTGCTAATAAGAGGTGGACTATTCATGCCTCCTCTTTTCAGACCACATAGGGTAACTTCCTGATGCTGCCTTAGCATTTATAAACTGTCATGGCGCTGGTAGGAGTATAGCAGTGAGGATGACCGAAGGTCACTCTCACCGCCATCTTGGTTTTGGTGGGATTTAGCCAATTTCTTTACTGCAACCTGTTTTATAAGCAAGGTCTTTATGACCTGTATCTCACGCCGCTGACCGCCTATCTCATCCTGTGACTTAGAATGCCTAACTATCTGGGAACGCTGCCCAGAAGGTCTCAGCCTTATTTTATCCAGCCCCTATTCGAGATGCAGTTGCTCTGGTTTAGACAACTCTGACAAAACAATGCGGACATTCCTTAGCTCATCAAAAATAAGAAAGAAGTCCAGGGCTGTGGTCTTTAGGGGCTGTAGGCTCCACAGCTCAGTGGTGCCATGAAGAGCCATGCTTGGTGGCATCATGTCAGTGATGTCTCCCCTCAGATGGCAAGGTGGCCGTCACAGTCCCCAACTACAGCCTAATGCTCAAAGACAGAAGCAAAGCAGAACAGGGACCTTCACTTTGCTTTTTTTTTTTAATAGGGGAAGAATACACTTCCTAGAAGTGCCCAGCTGCCTTCTTATTATAACCCAGTGACCATATCTGGGTCACACACCTGTTTCTAGACCAGTCACAGGCAAACCAGAATGGAATGCCATCCTGGCTGCCTTGGGAAAATTGTGATGTGCTGTTTATGGAAAAAGCAGTGAGTCTATCATGTCCTTTAAGAGCAGGGGCTCTGAAGCCTGATGGCCACAGTTCAAATCCTGGCTCCGTCACTCCTGAGTTATATAACCCTTGCCAAGGAGCTTAACTTTTTGTTCCTCAGTTTCCCCATCTGTAAAATGGTGATAGTTACTTCACAGGTTGACGTAATGATTTAATGTTTAATGTGCAAAAGGTGCTTAACACAGTACTTGGCTCACAGTAAAGGTTAACTACTGATCATCTACTGTATATTTCAAAGTAGCTAGAAGATAGCAATTCAAATGTTTCTAGTATGAAGAAAAGACAACGATTTAAGACAATGTAAATCCCGATTATAATGATTTGATCTTTACAAGTTATTCAAATGTGTTAAATGATCACATGTATCCCCAATGTATGCATGACTATTATGTATTAATAAAAAATAAAATTTTAAAAAATTAGAAAAACATTCTCAAGACTGAGCAATTCCTTGCCTGAATAAAATCAGGAAAAGGTCCTAGATGTTGGTAGGCAACTCCAATGCCTGCCACACATGGTCACCCTCCAGTTCACAGACAAGTAAACAAGCAATGTAGAAATTGTGTGCCATGGTTACAAGATAGTGTGCCCCACCCCCCTCAGCAGGAGGGGTGCCTGGTCCAGACTTGGAGGATGTCAGAGAAGGCTTCTTGGAGGAGGTGGCACCAATATAGGTTTCAAAATATATAGCAGTGGCTCAGCAAAGGCAGAGTGTGGGTGGGTGGGAAAGGAAGGCTCTCCAGGCAGAGGCAGCAGCGGGCCCAGAGACTCCAGAGCGTGGTGCTCTGTGGCGTATGTAGGACAAGTACGCACAACTTATTGTGCCCAGACAGTGAAGTGAGAACCAGGGGTGGCTCTAGACGTATGTGCTGCCAGGCTGGGGAGGGCTTGGATACCGAGATAAGGAATGTGTGTTTTTTCCCCACAGGCTATAAATTTTAAGCTGGAGGTAGCCCTACATTTTTATTTTTGGTCAGTGACTCAGGCTACAATGAGAAGGATGGATGGGAGAGAGGTGGGACCCAGGTAGGAGGATACAGCAATATTCCAGGGGACTAGGGCAATAGCCTGAACTAGGGCAGGTACT